>JAAEAF010003717.1:0-131174 GCA_011037195.1 Triatoma infestans | reverse complement strand
AAAATGAATTACAGGCCCCATAGGAAAAACCTAAACGGGACACCAAATTTTATATTCCTGCGGTTTTTTAGATATTCTGCACGCGCACACGAGGGAGGGCGAGGGAGAAACTTTGTCTAAAATCACTTTTTCGTAATTTTACGATTGAAAATATTATTTCCGATTGCACTCCCAGTTGGTGAAAGTAAGTAATCTTGGAACTGAGATAGTATGATTTAATAGCTGAGGTTCTGATTATAATGAGTGCACTGTTACTTGAAATGCATTAAATTATACATAATGTGTATATATATATACAGAGAAGGAAGCCACTATTGTGCAAACTATGTTAGTAGAACAACGTGGTCATTCATTCAACTAAATATGACTACGTATATAATAAACCGGCAACCTGACTTACCTATAAACTGGGCGGATAGTGTAAGAGTGGCTGCTCATATTGGCCAGTCTTGTCATGTACAAATGATGTAGGCCTCTCAGGTGTAATCCTCCAAAATGACCACCTCGTCCTATCCGTAGAACAGGAGTGGTGGCACGTTCATTCCATTCAACACCACCATCGTCAAGATGACTTTACTGCCAACAACATTACATCACTCTGCCGCCCACTTCATTACGATGATCGACCACTAACCACTTTAACCACTCTCTAGTACCATAGTTTTGTCAAAAGCCATCTCTGCTAAAGTTTAATCAAATTCCATATGGCTCCTAGATTCATTGCTTCACCCAAATCATTGTTATTATATATTTATATGTTCCTAAATTTTTAATTTTTAATTGAGCTTCTAGGCAGAAATTCATGAATGGAAGGAAGTCCATTGATTATTACAAAAAATCTGGTGTGAAAAGTTCACACGGCTTTCTCGTATTGCAATTTACATTTATTCAAATTTATTCCACACTGGGAATTCTTACTAAATTTAACTAGCTTCAATATTATATGTATAGCTAGAAGAATCTGAACTAAAAACGATGCATAAGGAGAGCCTCATCTTCCAACTCGAAAATCCCAGAAAACTTCGAAAAAATTCAGTAAAGTCGCATTTGCGGTTCAACCGATTTTCTTCAAACTCGAAACCTTGGCAGCGCATTTAATTGTTATTAATACTAGATAGATCACACGATAATATAATATGCGGAAATAACAGTAGATGACAGTCTAACTTTACCCCTCCCCTAAATCCCCCGAAATACTTTTCCTCAAATAATGTTCAAACAAAAGTTAGAGCTCGTTATATGTGTAGTAGATGGAACAAGTTTGTAGAAAATCGTTGTAATCGCTTTTTATGAAGACAGAACAGACGGAAAAATCCACCCAACAAAATGGTACTTCCGGTTTACCGATTTAGCTTAAACGAAATATCAAGCTAAATCTTCTAAAGCTTCCCGTACATACACGTCTGCACGCAAAGATATTGCAACGTTTTTCCCTCTAAACTAGCTACTGCAACTAGTTTTAAGTGGGTTCGTATAGATAAAATACTCTAAACTTCAATAAAGAAAACACCAATTTATTGTTATATACAATAAATTACAAAATACAACACTTAATAATAATTACTTCACAGTTTAAACCACAAAAGTTCACTTTGTTCACTTTTTATACACTTTCCACAAACTACACTTCGTTTGTAACTAGAAAACTCTTCAAAACTCTCTGCGGTCCCACTATTTATACCGGTGGAGAATCTTCTAGAACTTTCTCGATTCTTCTACAAAGAACTAGAGGAGTGCGCCCCAGCGGCCACTAGGAGAACTTGAGGTACCTGCTTTCTCTCATAGATGGCACCAGTGGCTGCGTTATGATATCGAAAGAGAGAGAGATACCAATTTCTAAAACAAAAGGTATTGGGGGCGCCGTCTAGTACTCAATTTCGAAAATTTGACACGATAGTTACAAACACGATAGCAACTTTCTGGTTACAAACAATAAGAGGTTTGTAAAGAGTTCCTTTGTCTCTATGTGTGTGTGTTTGTGTACAGTGTACATAAACAGAATACTTCAAAAAACGAATAATTGAAGGCTATTCCAAGTTAACATTCCCTTTAAGAAGTCAAAATGAAATCATATATAAAATATTTGGAAGTTAAAATTCGTCAACCGGCGGGGGTATCAATTTCGAGTCGGGAGTCGAATTTTCGAATTTGATTTTTTGGGGGCAACATTAAGCTTCCCTCTAAAGTGCTATTAACAATAAGAAAAGTATGGTTCTATTACCAATATTAATTAAAGGTATTGTTATAATTCCATAAAATAAAGAAAATTTGCTGAACGATCAAGTGCGACGCAACAAAATACGTAAATTTCAGAGTTTTCAAGAATTCTCTCAAAAAATGGTTCCAATGAATTTTTTCTTCAGAACTTACTAGAAATGTTGAAGTTACAAACGGTCGCTGTAAGCTTCGCTGGATTTTAACAAAGGCTTTGCAATCTCAATGTAAGTTGTCCAAATGGCGTAGAAACTGACAAATATAATTCCCAATCTTCTATAATTCCCAATTCTATGTAATCTTCTATGTAATGTAAACTTAACGAAAAAAGTACAAATTTCAAAACTGAAGAATTTTTTTTAAAATTTAAATTGTAATATTCACACTGAGAGGAAGCAATGTCAATGTTTCACACCAGTTTCATTATCTTGTTTATATTATTAGCGATGATTTCTAAACCAAATTCCAAAATTCTTAACACCTAACAATCGTCAATAACACTGCCAGTCAATAAAATCTCTTATCATTAGAAGAAAATTCCTTAATGATATTGCTATTTAATTATTTATAAATCTTGTATTAATTGTGTGAGATTATGGAATAGTAGGCAGTGGCAGTGCATTTATTGTATCAATTTATCTACAGAAATTACATGAGACAGGTGTTATCCGGCTCATGAGATGGGTAGATGACACTATCGATGGTTCGTGTTTGTTTATATTTACATCTTCTTATGTATATAAATACTATGAGATAAATTTAAATAAACAGTTGAGGAATAAATAACAGTCCTGTTAAATAACACAGTCAAGTGATGATAGTATATATATATTTTTTTAAACCGAAATCATTCTCAGCTAATTTTATTATTTTCCCAGAACTGCGATACGCTTCATTGCAAATAAAAAAAACTACGTGTAATTATAAAATGATCTGCATTGTTATTTTTTCTCCCCAAATCTCTCCATAAGTTATCATATTCATTCAATGTTTCAATTCGATCGAAGAAATCACTATATTACTTTAATCTGTACAGAAATCACTCTATAAAATATCTTGCAAAACAAAAATAATAAAAAATAAATAATCTGGTGTGAAACACTCACTCGACTTTCTCTTACTCCAATTTATTGAAATAGCAAATTTTCATCACACATATAATTCTTATTAGTGTTTTACAATCGTCGGTATTTTTATGGAGAAAACCACAGAAAACCTGTTCAGTAAATTCGCACTTAAATTCGGAATTTTGCCATCACATTTCATTGTAATTAACATTAATGTAGACGACACAATGATGTAATAAACTGCCACTTAAATGAAATTGTTCCGGAGAAATGTTACAGATAAACGCTCTTTATAATATGTTTAGTTAATATTAAATGTTTTAAAACAAATCGTTGGAGCCTTTATTCTCTCTCAAGAATGGTACATTGTTATTTTCTCGAACTTCCCTTAAATACTATATCAGTTTTCTTCTAATAGTTCTTATTTCTTCGGAATAATCGGTTGAAATAACAATGTTTGTATCTTTAAATTTTTTTGGCAGATTTAAGTATAGTTTTCTTGCCAGAAGGAATGCAGCTTGAGTAATACTGGTCTTCTACCATGGTTTTTACCAAGTTGTAATATGTTGTCGATATCTTGTGGAGCCAGAATAACTTCCATCTTAGTAGAAAACACTTCTATGATGCCTTGTATTAAATTAAAGTTAATTTCTTCTGGAAATTCTGCTATAATAAATATAATTAGATTATTTCTTCTGCAGAAATCGTTTAATTTTTTAATTAGTGTCTCATGCTCGGTCAATTGCTTAACTATATTCATTTGAACATGTTCCACTTGAAGAACATGTTTCCTAGTTTCGTGTAACTGTTCTCCAAACAGTTTAATTTCAGCAGTATTCTTACGTACGTACTTCTTGAAGATTTAAACTCATTTTTTCAATTAATGCAGCGAGATGCTCGTTAGTTACTTGCGATGACATAATAATTTTTAAATCAAATATATCTCCTAATAGGAATGTATAAGATGAAAGTAAATAAAGGAAAGAAATAAATGCAAGTACGTACTTTAAAGTTTATCAACGCCGGCTCAGGTAAGATTGTAGTAATATCTCCACTATGCCGCAGTACAATAGTCCCCACTTATTCACTGAAATAAACTTAATTGTTATTACTATTAATACAAAAGTTAATAAATTTATAACTCAATATTTTGAATGATCTACTTGAAAGTTTGAAGTCAATATACCAACTTTACTCACAAAATAACTGAATCCAACTCAGAGCAATGTAACCGACGTTCACAGTAAATTCGATTTTTTTAGAGAAATATTGCTAATAAAAAACTAAGAATAAGAGGAAGTAAAGAAATGCAAAACTTGTTCTTTGTTTTGCTTTGTAGGCAAATTCCCGCGAGAACAAATCCAGCATTTCTAAATCCCTTTGTACCCAGCCGTGGGGAGCGTGGGGAAGTTGTATTTCTAGAGTTCTCTTGAAATACTTGCTATTTATAATAAATTATACGATTCAACCGCTAGGATAATTTTAAGGATAATTTAATGGTGGGGGAAGGGGCAAAACTACCAATCATGAAAAATAGTAGATGAACGGGAAGTGGAGAAATGCCGAAAGAGATGGGTTTAGAGTTTCACAACGGAGATGGAGTAATTGAAACATCCGTTGTAAAATCATATCTATATATATAACATAATTTTTTCCCCTTTTTTACTTCAAGGACTCCTAAGCAATATTTTTTTAATCTGACCATTCATGTTTTGTGATTCATTTTATCAGTAACAGCTGATCTCAAAAGCTGGCAATGAAAAGTGAGAGGGAGAGAGAGAAAATCTGTCGATCTAATATAATAATCTATTGATAAGATTATTCGTCATGGCACATGGAATTTCTAAAGGTCTATAACCGGATTAGATGCCCTTTTCTAAAGCCATCATACTAGGAAAGTATTCGTTCATTTCGAGCCATTTAAAAAAAATGAAGATAAAGAAAAATGGTGCGAAACATTCGCACAACTTCCTCTTAATGCTGTTCAATACATACACATACACAAAATCACAAATTTCCTATAACTTTCAAAATTGACTTATTCGTCCCCTAACTCATTATGAATCAATTTGTCCAGGAAAATGTTTCAAAGTTAAGTTATGTGTATACTAAGTATAA
The DNA here is from genome assembly GCA_011037195.1 of Triatoma infestans. Lineage (NCBI taxonomy): Eukaryota > Metazoa > Arthropoda > Insecta > Hemiptera > Reduviidae > Triatoma > Triatoma infestans. The sequence goes on along the minus strand of JAAEAF010003717.1, from coordinate 125,775 downwards.
CGAAGATTAAATAATTATCATACATGAACTTATCAAGTGATAACATTACAGTGTCCAGAAGACTGCACCAATAAAAGTGAACAAACTCAAAATTCCAAATACAGGCAAGGAAAAAAGATTACACTGCAATCTAGAAGGTAGCTACAAAAGTATTTAACATATTTGAAATTTATCGCCACAAATTCAGCAGAACTTCCTAAAATCTATTTTTTTTCGACAAAATGTTTCAATTAAAAGTGATATGTTTATATTTGTCCAGTTATTATTTCCAGTTTAAAGGAAATCGCCGTAGTGGTTTTCGAGGGAATTCCAAAAAAAACTCAAAAACTTATTCTGTAAAACTGGAAAACCATCCAATAAAGTCGCAACTCCGGTTGATGATTTTCGCCCGAAATCTTCGTAACGGATTCTGTCGATTACCAAATTTGCGTTTCCGGTTTGTTCACACAAACAATTTTTCGTACTCACGGGCCCTTATTAATAGTTAGATATATTTCTGTTTATAGAGGTTATGTGAGGAAGCTGTTTAATTTATTTACCAGTAAATCACTTAATCAGATTGCTCATGTACCCTGTACAGGCAGAAATATACTTAAAGTGTAATAAGATTATGTAGCAAATAAAGTTACTGTTTTTATTACTGCTGAAGATGGCCTCATTAGGCCGAAACGTCCAGTTTTTAATGTTAATTAATGAAATATTAATTAATTTGTTCTTAGTATTATTATTATCCCCCCTCACTAATGCAAGACACCAAAATAAACCAACTATGTTAATTGTAAACTAAACCCGAACTATTATTAACGAAAAGAAACACTATTGTAATGTAAGTAAACTTTATTCATTAACACTTGTGACAGTGACAGTCAGCCTGTGTGATATAAAAGGAAACGTTATTAGTCTAAAAGTCCTTTGCCAAGGGGCTTGGTGACCCAAATTTAAAGAAATGAAGTGACGAAATTCACAAATAATAGAACTAATGATTATTGTGTAAATATAAAAAAGGAGAAATTAATCAAGAGTGGTATTGGGAAAAGAGTCCGCCATGTGGACCCCGTATAACCCCATAATTACCTTGTATTATGCAGTAAGAGAAAGTCGTATAATAAGGGGTTCATACCAGATTTTGTTTTTCCTTTGTACTTGTTTTCAATTTCACTTTTGAATATGGGAAAAGTTGGTGAAAAGAGTTGTTTTTCCAAGAAATAAAAATTTAATTGCTAGTTTAGTAGTCATTTTAAAAATACTTTATTTTTGTTAAGTTATATTACACGAGAAAATCCAATCAATATTAACAATAATATTGCAAAGATAAATATAAGAAAAATAAAAAGCTAAATTAGATGGAAGGCAAATGGAAAGTGGAAACTTAGTTGAAAAAAGCTGGAACAAATTATTTCCCAAGTAGGAAAATGCTGAGACTAACTTTTTTGTTTAAAAAGTCAAGGTTTTTCCAGATAGCCCACGGAACCTTAGGATATAGCATCATTAGTGTCCAATTTAATGAAAACTGGAAGTCTAAGACTTACTTTAACAAAAAAAAATGGAAGAGTCGTTATCACCCTATGAAGATATCAATTTATAGTGGGTTCTAGAATTTACTTAATAAGCTTTATTATTTTACTTTTATGTCCTTCATAAATTTTTAAACGATTTTTTACAGACTGGTGTTTTAATTTTATAGTATAGACTCAATTGAACTTAGCTTCATTACCACTTCAAGCCATGTAACCAGTGTTGATATCCCAAATTTCCAAGAACCGGTTCTCTAAAGGCAGGTGCTATTTAAGAACCAATTCTGTTTATTTTTCTTCTGAAAGTGGAAGCAATTCACAAAGAGCGTTTCTTGGCATTCTTTCTTAAAATACCTAAAATGTTTTTGCCAATTCTCAGAAATTTTGCATAACTCCCCCCCCCCCCACAGAAAAGTGCTTTACTGCGATGTGTTTTCAAATCTCCGACTTATGGGATCAAAAACAATTAACCATTTTTATAATTGAAAAAACTTATTCATTTGGCAAGATATTTCCATATTGACATTCTATTTCTGACATATCTTTCTTCAGGTGGATGATGCTTTTTGACTCTAGCTCTTTTGACTGTGTGTTGTGATTTCTTAGCCGCATTCGAGCTGAGTCGCTGCAATCGCGACGATCCAATGGAAGTCCTATCAAATTTATTACTAGGAAATTTGCCACATTTTTCACGTCGAGGCGATTTCTTTTGTCCGAATAAATGGTTCATTACAGAAAACCCTCGTTCAGCCACTGCAAAACATACAGCAATGAGTCTCAATAATAATTTATCATTTTTAATTATTCAATTCTTAATCACTCAAATTTCATCGCGCAGATCAAACGCTCAAACTGTAATGCGCGTATGTTGAAATACTATGTGTTTTATGTATTGTCGGTTTATTTTGGACGTAACAAACTAAATGCAAGTAATGTTATAGATTAACGTTGAAACAATTAAGTCATTTGTTAATTCAACTCTTTTTTAGGAGAATAACAAATAAAATTTATTTTCTGATAATTTAATAACCGGTTCGCAAATTTTATTACTCATTATATCGTCACTGCTTGTAACCTATTGATACACAATTGAACCAACACAAAATGCGGCCAACAATAAGGAACTACTTGACAAATTAAAGAAGAAGAAGATCTGGTGTGAAACACTCATACGACTTTCTCTTACTGCAGTTTACACAGATATATAAGGAGACAAATTTTCTTCAACCACAACAATTTTGACCAAATGTTTGTTTTTCTCTCCAATTTTATATCAATTGGAGAATCTAAACTTAAAAAAGTTTCCCAATGAAAGTGATTAGCCTCTGCATTCATTCATACTTAGTGAAACAAATTTAGGTAATCCGTTGGTGTTTTAATGGATAAAATTGTAGAAAACTGAAATAACTTCGTTAAAAACGCCATGTCGGTCAACCAATTTTCTTCAATTCAGAATGTCGGCAACATATTTAATTCTAATTATATTATTTAAATAATAAAATTGTATAGTAAACTAAAATAGCACTTTAGAGGAAAACATACCCACGACCCACTCCTATACAACCCTTAAATGAATTTTTCCGAAGAAATGGTACTGAAGAGGTACTTTACTTGAAAGCATAACGCTACTATTCTTCCTTCACAACCCCTCCAAAATAAATTTTTCAGTGGAAATCTTTTAAATAAAAGTGATAGGTATTTATGTGTGTGTGTGTGGAGTATGCGGTTAAAAAATCGGTGAAGGCGTTTCCGAAAAAATCATGTAAACATAATAATAACAATAAAACAGTAATGCCGCACTTCCGGTTGACGGATTTTGCTCAAAATTTTTGTTTCTGATGCGGCAGTAACCTAAACGGAATACCAACTTTTATTATTCCTGCGGCTTTTCGTTTTTGAGATATTCTGTTAAAACAACACACTCCTATTGGCTAAAAACATGTTTTTCTTATTCAGTAGACCCCTAAAATTTCCTTGATTAAATTATATTAATTAGAGTACGAGAAAGTCTTGTGAGTGATTCACACCAGATTTTTCGTTGTTATAACAATGGTTGATCCATCAGTATGGGGTAGCGACTATTCCTTTTCCGTTTAACTTTCTGGAATGATTAGGTTAGGTAGTCAGTAATCGATTTCGCTTAAGACGAACTAAAATACTGCTCATTAAAATCATTAATTTAGATCTATTGTCTTGCACGGGAACTGAACAAAGTAATAAAAAGAGAGCGGGCAAGCTGGGTGATGTATATATATCTATTAAGAGGATGAAGAGCTGATTTAGGAGGAAGAATTACTTTCTCAAGAAGAAAGTATAATCGGCTCAGGAGGATAGATCGATGGAAGAAAAAATTACGATAAAATGTTTTACTCGGGAAAAGAGAGACCTTTGTCAAAGAAGGCAATGATAATGGAAACAGGATGTGGATAATGGGAATGAAAATATACAGTGGTGATCGCCAATGATCAGCAGAGATGGTAGGAAGTTGTTCGGCTGGTAAAAACCCATCAACAAGCTTAGCGACTTAGTAGAAAAAGAAGTAGAAGTTGAAGTATAAAGTTTGTAATAAGGCTTTAAGGATTTAAGACACTCGTAGGCTGGAGTGCTGATGAAATGATTAGAAAAACTAAATCTCAAGACATCTTTTCTGCCCTTACAATTTTTTTGTCCAGGAGAGAGAGAATATGAATTTAGTTTGATATGTCCATTGAGACATCTAAAATAATTAAACAAAAACTCTGATTATGCTAATATACCATACAATAAAATTGTAATATATAAATTAAAAATTCAACGAAACTCAACAGGAAAACTGTTAATACAATTGGAATGAAAACAATTGGAAAATACTAACTACCCTTTCGATCGGATACGGAAAAATACTAGCCGTTTAATGGTGCCTTAATTACTATTTAGGTAATTAAAGCAGTGGACAACAATGTATGTTTGCTTTAGAATAATCAGTAATCCTAGCTATTGTTGGAAGCTCTAATTGGGTCATTGCGCAGATATTTAGGTTTAGCTATAGGGATCAAAACAAGTCCCCCCGACCCCAATAGGAGGGAAGGAAATGTTATTCTACTAAAGCCGCTAAAAATACTTTCATGAAACAGTTACACGTTTTTTCTGACAATCCATTACGGCTTTGAGAATAATTTTTTTTAATTTTCCTGAAAATGGCTGCAAGAATTTTCTTTTAACTTCGCATAATACCTAGTATATATTTAAGGGAAGGATTAGGTAAGTGGTAGCGCGCTGGATTCCAACGCTGAGGTCCCAGGTTCAGCCCAGGCAGACTTCTGCCCTTAGATTTACTCTTTCTAGCAGCAGACTACAGTTCACTGCTCGTTCATCAACAATGTTGTCAGTAACATTTTCGGAGCCCGACAGTGCACTGAGAAGGCTCGGGGGGGGGGGCAGAATCAATAGAATATTTTTTTTTTAGCCCGCACTATCCCCTAAGAAACTCTAAATTAACTATAAATAGAAGCTCTAACTATAAACAACTCTATCTCTTTTATTTGAAACATGCTTCCATGAGAAGATAGATTTCTGAAGAAGAAGTGGTCTCAGATTGCTTTTTAAAATTGCTATTTCAAAAAACTTGTATGGTTCCATTAACCCTACAATAAAGAAAACAAAGTGCGGAAGTGCGACAGAATAGGTTTTTGGTTTGTTTTTTCCGGCAGTTTTCAGGAAAGAGCTGCAACAATTTTCTTTAAACTTGGAATGCATATGTAAACCTATTTTTGAAACGTAAAAAAAAAAACAGATAAATCCATTCAGTAAAGTGGTACTTTGGTTGAAAAACTTCAATAGATAACTTCCTGTCGGATACCATGTTGATATCTAAACGGAATATCAGTTTGAATTTTCCGCCATTTTTCGGTTTTGAATTAAAGTGTTCACATACAAACAGAGACCGGTCAATTTTATAAAAACCACTTTTTAGTACCTCAAAAAGTGTACTTTCGGTAAAAACTCAATATCGAAAATTTGACACGATTACAATTCTTCCTCTTACTAGCAGTAAGAGAAAGTAAAAACTCAATGGGTGAATTTTCCCTAGCAGGACAAAAAATGATTGCGTAAAACTTTCCTTATATAAAAAGTAAAAAAATTAGAGAAAGTAATAATTCACTTCGATAAATGTTTAATAATTTCTATAAAATTCCAGCTGCTGAGTGGGAGGGACAAGTGTTGTTAGGAGGAATATGAATACTAATGTAAAATTTTATGAATCACTTTATCACGGTTCAACAGTTTAAATTGCACAAATTGTTTCAATTGTCATGATGGACACTTGAATAGAATGGCAGCATTAAAGCACCTCTGTCCAAACACCCAACACATTTTCATCATCACTAGTCAAAATCACTCGCAACATTCGTCCAATGTCAAAAGGTAATGAACCATAAAACAGTTTAAAATTTAATTATCGGTAATTATTGATAATCAGCTCATTGATTCATATTGTGCAATTTTTGTATTTTTGAAAATATTACGATAACCACTATGTAAATATGTCCATTTTATGTGACCATCTTATAAAGCAGAATTGACTCGAAAGTTTGGCTAACATTTTTGACTGCACTGAAGGATGTTGGGGCAATTTTTACCGCCAACTTTGGAAATTGGCGATCTCCTAACGAAATATCAAAGCAATTCATCCCCTAAACAACGTGTGATTGTTCACACAGAGACACGCACCCACGAATCCCTCCCTAGCTCAGTTTATGTTTATATGGGTGATGCAATTTGATTTGTTACTGCAAATTTAACCTTGTTAAAAATGTTTGTAACCTAATAAATTTTTAAGTAATTTTAAACTGAAAAAGTGAGCAATTTTTTATAAATTGTTAGATTACTGTATACAACAATCATGTTCAAAAGATAAATCTGCATAATTCGGTACTATTCTGACCAATGTCCCTATAAACGTACCCTCATAAATGCTCAGGCATCCATCCACCTTTATGTCACCTAAGATACCACTAGTACGACCTCAACATCATACCCTAGAAAAGTTAAGACCCGCCTAATTACCCAGAGAGTCAAAGAAGGGGTAGGCTCGACCACCATAAAAGCGAGTGAGTTTTCGATTGAAAGATATATATTATCTTTAACCACTCTACCAAGAAAAGTCTATCACGCCGCTCCGCTCTTTCTCTTGTTTAATAGCGAAGACCTCAAAGATTTTTTTGTCTTCACTAATATACCTGAATTCTCTAACTCATATTTCTCACAAAATCACTAAATCCTTGTAGCTAAATCATTCTGTACATATAAACTGGTATAGGCAGAATTCCAGATTTAAAGAAAAATCATTACTTAAGCCCTAATCATGAATTATTTCTAAATTAACCATGATAATTAAGTATGACTGAATCAAGAAAAATGATTAATTAATCATCTTGGAATAAACGGAATATTATTTTCCCTTATAGTCAGTTTCCTTTTTTGTTTTTTAGTTTGTTTTTTTTTGTTTTTTTTGAGGTATCTCTTCAAACACGTATACATCACATTTGCTAAAGTCTTCTCTGTCGTATCGGACACAAAAGTTTTGGGCCAATTAAATGTGTTCGGTATTGAACGTGACATAAGGACTATTTATGACTACATTGTCCGGCAACACATTTGTCAACTCGCAAAGACAGTTTTAAAATTAATTCACAGATTTCTCCAAACTTCTAAAACCTAAAAATCAGTTTGTAAATAAAAGTTGACATTATAATGAACGCATCAATTGTAACGTAGCAGTAATTATTGTATCAATATTAAACAGAATCATATTTTTCCTGAAGTAATACCTAACAAATAAAATCGATTATTGTGGCGGTTGGTTCGGCAGAGCTGGAAAGCATCAGATACATTTTCCGTGGTAGCCTGCTTCATTTTGCGGTCATGACCGGGTTCGGGCGTACGCCCATCTTCATGATGCCTTTATCAGACAGTGTGATAACACAGACTTGCGCAGAGCAATTGCAGAGAGTGTGTAAAGAGCACAGAGTGTGAAACTGAATTTGTTTTGTGCAAGTCTGTGTTATCACACTGTCTGACAAACGCCTCCTGAAGATGGGCGCACGCCCGAAACCGGTCGATGACCACAAAATGAAGCAGGAGGCTACCACGGAAAATGTCTCTGAAAATAAAATCGAAACCACCTCACATTTTTTGATAATTATGAAAATGAAAATGCGAATTAATCCTTATTAATCCTATTTCTATATTTAATAAATCCAGGAGGAGAATTTTGGATTATATATACGTATGTAGCGATGGGGGGGGGAGGTTGAGAGAGATAAAATAACAGAATTGAAAATGGGCATGTGAAATTCTTATTAATCTTCCTTTCTCTCTGTTTATGTTAAGGCCAAAATGAATGTGTATTATCGTGTACATTCATGTATACACATTGAGACACACACACACACACACATACTAGAGTGAGAGCGAGAGTGGGAGAGTGAGAAGCAGTATGTTAGTTCTGTTTGTTATATTAACAGATATTAATTCTTGTAATAAACATCACATTATTAATGGAGTGAGGATAGCACACAGATGTTGAAATTACATTACAGATGTTACACGTATATATATCATATATACTCTAAATCAATGTCAGTTTCTGCCAGAACATCATTAATTTTCTGATTATGATTGTTAGTTAATATAATATTCATTTCTTTTGTTGAAATTAGCTGAAAAATTAGCCAATGGTAATTGTGAAATGTATATTACAATAGATGAATAATTAAAATAGAATATAATACTGAACTATAAATAAAGCTAACAGTACATTTCTATAGATCGCATTTGACATATACTTCACTAGTGAAAAATTATCGTTTTTAGGATAATTTAGTTGTTTTTTTTTTGCTATCTCCTACAGCTGTCAAGAGGTCCCCTGAGTCCGAAAAAAAAGTATTTAGAATTGGTCTATTTGTCTTATCTGTCTATGTGTGGCCAGCATAAATAAAAACCGGAAATTCGCATCAAGTTCAAACTTGATATTTAGATTTTTATATAAATGAAAACGGTAAAGTGAACAAATAGACAATATTCCAACGCTACCAAGATTTATAATAAAAGCGGTGAAGTTTACAAAAGCGTCCTCTTAGTTAAGCAGAGCCTTCTTAATAATTATATTAGCGTCATGACCTAGATATTTAAATTCTGCTTTCTCAGCTCTAGTTAATTATGAAGACTTTACCTTTGAAAATATTTAAATATATATTCTATCATTATTGAAAGAAAATCATCATTAATTAAATTAATAATAAATCTTTTCAAACGTAATGAAAGATACTATGTAAATTATTATACGAAAAAAATCTGGTGTGAAACACTCACACAACTTTCTCTTACTCCAGTTCTCAAAATTATAATTGACAAATTTTATAGTTTGTGTACCAAATTTAACGAAATTCGTCGAAACTGAAAAACTGTTCAGTAAAAGCGCACTTCCGGTTTACTAATTTCTTAAAACTTGGAATTTTGGCCATCTATTTATTTCTAATTAACTTCGTTAGGATGATAGAATTGTATAATCAACTATGATACCACTTTAGAGGAAACAGTAACCCCACTTCTCTCCTGAAAGTGCCCTTACATTAATTTTCCCACAGTAGTAGTTGTTAGTATGTGTAGTTGATATATCAAGTTTGAAGAAAATCGTTGCAGCCATTTTTGAGAAAATTGCAAAAACGTAAAAAAAAAAAAACTAGTAAAGTGGAACTTCCGGTTGAGGAATTTTGACAGATTACCCCTGTCGAATCCCATGGTGATAACTAAACGGAATATCAAGTTCGAACTATCTATGATTTTTCGTTTTTGAGCTATGCTGTTCACATATATATACACACACACACACACACACACATACCCACAGACCATTTGCTAAAAACCACTTTTTTGGACTCAGGGGACCTCAAAACGGATATTTCCGGCGAAGACTCAATATCGAAAATTTGACACGATTACAATACTTTCTCTTACTAGGAGTAAGAGAAAGTAAAAATCTGGAGTGAAGCATTCACTCGAGGTTCTCTTATTCGAATTAATACAATTTAATCAAGAAATTTTTCTTTAAAATGTCAACATTACAATGTTTAGGTGAGGCTGGCCATAAAAATGGTGGTGGGGATTTTACTTTATACCTAAGCGACCTGACCTTATACAGTGCGCTATCAAAACCAAGAAAATCTGTGCAAATTTAAGTTTAAACTAATTGACAAACCACCGATTGATTTCTTTCAGAAAAATGTTTCAAATAAAAGTGGTCAAGTTTTCAGCAAAGCAGCAAGTATTCCAAGTTTAAAGAAAATCGTTGTAACCGTTTTTCGAGGAAATTCCGAAATCTATTTTGTAAAATAGTGATTTCGGTAAAACAATTTTCAACAAATTTGAAATTTGATCAGTGCTACTAATGTGTATTCTTGGTTTTGACATAGAGCACTCCACATAATAGCGCTCAGGTATACAAGTAAAATCCCCAACACTATATTTATGGCCAACCCAACTAAACATTGTAACGTTGCAATTTTAAAGAAAATTTCTTGGACCATACTTTTTTACTTTATTGTTTATTTCTCCAACAGCAACTGAAAGAGAAAATTATAAAAAAAATTGAAAAATGGAAATGATGTGATACTTTTAAAATAAATATTAAATTTATTATTTTCAGGGTTAACGATATAATTTTAGTTTGTATTATGAACCTGGCGAATTGTATTAGGTCGGACTATTTACAAATGTTTGAATCTAATCTACCGAAACATTTATATCCGTTAGAGATATTGGCCATGAAAATCGGAAAAACGATTGGAGAATTTTATAGAATAAAATACCCATCCTATCTTACAGAAAAATAATATAATCAGCATAGTATTAGGTTCTCTAGAAGTGAAAGGAAAGGAAATGTAAATATCAGATCTCTCTTCCTAAAGTTTTCTTCAATCACGTCACTAACAATGAACGTGATAACACTAATAAACTTTTCAAACTGATTAACCAAAGTTTTTATTAATAAAACTTACAGAGAAGGTAAGATAATCATAATTTAGTGAATTCCAAACATAATCTAAATTAAATTATGCTTTTGTCTTCGGACAACTTTATATAATAAATATTATCAAATACAATACAATGGAGACATAGAAATAAATCAAAACAGGCACAATCTCTGCCTCTCTCTCTCTCGCACACTCTCTTTCTCTTTTACGCAGAACAAAATGTAATTTTCATTACTTTCTCTCAAGTAAGAGAAAGTTGGCCGAGACAATTTTCTTTAATTGAATTATTATCACAATTAATACGTGTACTGCGTTCGCCTGAGTACAAAACAAATGTTTCTGGTGATTGGTCTGTAACTGTGAACATCATAGAAAAGAAAAATCCCAGAAATTCGCATTCCAAGTTTTAAGAAAATTTTTGATGCCGCTTTGGAGAAAATCTGAAAAATCTCATGTCTAGTGGGAGGGAAGAGAGGATCACCTTTTCATCCCATTGACAATCAGATGCAGGGCAAAGAAAATTAAGACCCGACCATTTACGTGCAAGATGTAGGGAAATTTAACCGGAATATCAAATTTGAACTTCCTGCGAGTACAGACTGTTAGCTGTTATGGATGATATGCAAAAGATAAGCCAAATCAATAGCGATCTGAAAGATCTATTTTAGGTTCTTTCGGTGTCAGTGATCGTACACAGAATATAGTTGCCTATATGTATGTATGTATGTGTGTGTGTGTGGGGGGGGGGTGAGCTAGTCCTATTTTCTTACAATAGTAAGAGAAACTCAAGAAATAAAAGTCATTAAAGCAGATTTACCCACAGTGAGAGAAAACACTGAGCAGATAATTAACGTTTCTTTAAAAATCGAAGATTGGATGTCGCTCTAGAGTATGAGGAAATGAAAAACAAGAAAAGGATGGTAATGCAAATAGAATGATGAACAACGCCCCTCGCACCACGCCCAGGGCTGAATACGAATGTCTACCAATAGAATTATGTGTTAGAGTTATGACGGTTCATGCTAGAAATCAGTTGAGAATGGAAGAGGTGCAAAGCGGATTAGAAGATTAGTTAACCTACCTATTCACCGATGAAATAATTTATATTTCGAAAAATCTCATTCAGCTCAAATAATTCTCTGAAATTTAATACCAATGATAATATTATTATTCTATTCAAATTAAAATAAAAGTTTATTTAAAACAGAGTTTTTTTTTTAACAAGTTTATAAAAAAGAAAACATGAAAAAATAATAAATTCTCGAGAGGAATTTTGAAGGAAAGTTTTCACATCTGAAATATTTAATCGGAAAATCAAAAACTGGAAACAGTTGAGATAAATTTTGTTTATTGGTACATTTCAATAGAAAGTTTGAGTAAACAGAATAATAGGTTTTTTTTAACGGGAAGTATATGAATTTATTTATACTGAGGGAACAGTTCAGTGGTTAGCGCAATCCCAGGTGCTGAAGTTCAGCAGTTCTGCTCTGAAATTTTCTCTTCCTGTACAGCTCATTGTTCGATGATGGACAGTGTTTGTGTTTAATGAGAGAGACACTATCTGTAGGCCGGCAGTGTACTGAGAGGTCTCCGGACGCCAATGACCACTTCTGATATGGACGCGCCTTAAAGTTAGAAGAAAAAAAACAAGGTTTGGATTGTTTATGCAATTATATATTGCTCGTATTACTTTCCCTTACTGTTTCATGAGGTAGCATCGCGATCGTGTGATTTTCAATGGAAATACATGTTTTCAAGACACTGAATATGAAAAATAAAGTTTTTAACGAATGATCAATATGTACATATGTGTCTAAATATCTCAAAATACAAAAAAAATCGCCGAAAGAATAAACTTAATATTCTGTTTAGGTATCACTTCCGGCATGAACGTCAAAATCCATCAAACGGAAGTAGGACTGTCCAGAATGTTTTTTTTCTTGTAATCAAGTTTTTTACAACATTCTGGAAAATAGCTCCAAAGAATTTCTTTAAAATTTCATATAGTATCTATGCAGTTACATAAATGCTTTAACTTCCAATTTTGACACATTTTTCATTGAAAAAATTGATAATTTGGAGCGTTCTGGATTTACATCCTCTAATTTACCACTTTAGTAATGTTATGGTTGTAGTGTACACAGCATTACGGTAGACCTGCTCAACCGATACACTTTGAACTTTAAGAATTATATTGGGACCAGTATGGGGTACTCGATGCTCAAAAACCATTTAAGTTTACTGAGTCTGGGTGATAATGGTCACAGTAGATACAGAAACGCTTACTAGAAGTTTTGAGTGGAGGCAGCTTGCTGTATGCTACCCATCCAAGTTTCACAATGGTTTCTTTTGGATGGCGGTGATTGCGGGCCTCTCCCTCACCCTTTTTATTCACTTCAAGAAGAAAGTGATAGACTTTTGTGTGCAAAACTAGAGTATGGAAAAAGTTCCACAAAAAAATATTATTGAAATAATTTTCTAGAAAATTGCGAAAAACTTGGGTAAAATCGCACTTCCGACTGAGGCATAGATTTTGATGGAAACCATGGCCCATAACTTATAGTAAATATGTCAATCTCTGAAATTTATTAAATTTTTTTCTTACTTATGAAACTTCAAATATTTCTCTAATAAAGTAACAGATATTAAAAAAAAATCTGGTGTGAAACACTCACACGACTTTCTCTTACTACTGTCCATGAAAGTTATTATAAAATGGAAAAAGTTTCTTTAAATTTCAAATTTTACTCATGTCCTAATATAAATATACTGGTGAGGGGGGAGGGGGAGGGGACTAGGGCCAACCTATCAAACGATGCAAATAGAGAATGGTTACATTGTAGAGAGCCAATAATGAAAAAAACACATTTTCAGACAAATATTTCAAATAAAAGTGTTACGTTTCTATCAAGCATTCCCAGTTTAAAGAAAATCGTTATAACCTTTTTCGAGAAAATTTTGAAAAACCGAAAAAAAAAAATTCAGTAAAATCGCACTTCATGATTTTACCCGAAACCTTCGTGTCTGTTGCGTTTGTATATGCAAACAGAATACCAAGTTTGAGCTTCCTTTTTCGTTTTTGAGATATTCTGTTAAACATACACACACACACACACACACACACACACACACACACACTAGACCATTCACTAAAAACATTTTTTCGTATTCGCAGAACTTCAAAACTTGGTATTTCTGGTGAAAACTCAATTCGAAAATTTGACACGATTGCACGCAGTAATGCCTCTAACTAGATAGTAAAAATAAATGGTATTTTTACACACATACAAAATTGAAAAAATAACAGTAGAAATAGACTCTAGAGATTCAAAACGTTAAAGTCCATGAATGAATATAAAAATAAAAATACTACGTGACCCTAATGCTTAACTTTTAGCATAAGTACACTTATCGGAATATTTATATGGTTATCGAATTTTAATGTAACTCCCACTTATTATATTTTAATAGGTTCTACATTTTATAGCACTGAATACACTTTTATGGTACCATAAAATTGATTTAATTTTATTTGAGATATTGTTACAGTTTTGACCTAGAAAATGTAATTTGGGAACATTTGGTTAAAGAAGCATTCACCCGATTTGTTGCTGCAATTTACAGAGTTCTGATGGGCCAATTTTCTTCAAAGTCGTCATTTTAACTAAAAGTTTGTTCCTAAAACGCCATTCATATATAAAAGGATAATTAAAAAGTTAGAAGCGTTTCACAAGGACATAGTGGGCACACCACTATATATATATATATAAGAGCTCAAACTAATAGATTAATTGTAAGCCTGAAGATGACTGGAAACGTTGAAAACTTAACGGTAATACATTGAACTATACGTTGAAGCCAAACGTTGAAAATGATAAAAGTATAAATAAATAAAAAATCTTTTTGGCGACTACTAAGTGGCTGTATTTAAACAAAAAGTTCCGATTCTAAAATTAATTATCAATTCCTAAGTGGACCAATCCTGTAGTAGTTTTCAATTCCCTCCATAGTTAATACGAAATTTGACCATCATTATTCCTGAAGACACTATGGAAATTACTATCTCTATTTTCCAGTAACAAATTACCAGTTTAGTTTTAACGATAGCCTCTCTTTTCACGGATAATGTAGAAAACTCCTAAACGTGTACAGACTGCGTTACCTCTTTACCAGATTTCTTATTCCACACTTCTTGTATCCCATCTTTTATAGCTTTAGTTGGGGAGGAAGAGAAAAACTCTTTTTTCCCGCTATTTTCCTGAATGGATTTTCTACGACTTTTTATTTTTGTTAACTTTTCCTTCTTCATCTAGTTTTCTTCTTCTGAAATACTACATTGAATGTCATTTCTAGTGTAGTGGATTTTTCATTTCTATAGTCAATTTTTTTTCTCTCTTCTTTTCTTTAAATGTAATTGTCCATTCCTTTTTTCACCCATAAGAAAAATTACTGACATTTTTTCTGTCTGAAACACTCATACACTTTCTCTTATACTGTTAATACAATTATATATAAAATAAGTTTTCTTTAAATCAAATTAGCCTCCGTCAGCCTTCTTAAATCTTTGCCCTAATATAAATATAGAGGTGGAGGATACAAGCAATTACCCTGGAAGGAGTAGCATGATCAATTGTAGTCCAGAAGTGAGTGCGAATAATATTTAAAAAACAACATTTGAAATTCAAAATTTGAAAATTCGAAGAAATTCAATTTGATTCTGTAAAGTAGTATTTCTGGTTGACCTATTTTCTTCAGTTTTGGAATTCTTGCAATGTTGAGGAATTTTGACAGATAACTTATTGTCGGATCAAGTTTGAACTTTCCGCAATTTTTCATTTTTGAGCTTTGCTGTTCACATACGAACACACACACACCGACCATTTTATAAAATCCACTTTTTCGGTCTCAGGGGACCTCAAAAACGGTGAAAACTCGATATCGAAAATCTGACACTCTTACAATACTTCCCCTTATAGTAAGTAGCAGCAAGAGAAAGTAAAAAATAATGTCTCTTTAACTTCTTTAGGTGTGGATATGTATGTAGAAATATTTTGTAAAATTGTGACAGGTCGAGGTTACACAATAGTTCCCTAACAGCAATGTTTTCACCCACCTGAAAGTACACGTGACGAAACGTTTCCATGGCCCATTAAAAGGATTATTACCTGAACTAAACAGTAAAAATCCTAACTTTTAAACAAATTTTGCAGATTGCAACAAGAGAAACTCATGTGAGTGTTTCACACCTTAATCGATTTCTAATTTACATTTGATATTCAAATTGACGGATCAGTTACTAATAAACAACAATCAGGCGATCACAACATATTTTTCGGAGAGAAATCGATTTCAAAAATTGAACAGTCAATCCGAGTTATCTGAGTGTGTGAAAGTTAATTGAGAATATGGAAAAAAAAAAAAGTTTATCCAGATAAGTAAATAATGTTTATTTTAAAGTTATTTAATCACTTTTCCTTGTTGCTGTATTGTTTAGTTATATTTCTTTAGTCTTTTAACTCGTCTGGTCATTAGGAAAATTCATGGGATGAGGGCATTTAACCATCTTGTGCAGTTCATAGCGTCCTTCCAGCTAGGCCAATGAATGAAGTTTAATTTGGCGTTTTACTTAACTCTCTTTTACATTCATATTAAGCTTGAATTTAATTATAGGGCTAGCATTGATAAATACACTCATCTGCATTACAACAGTACAAATCTGCTAAAATATATATTTTTTTTACTTTCTCTTACTCCTAGTAAGAGGAAGTATTGTAATCATGTCAAATTTTCATATCGAGTTTCCACCAGAAATATCCGTTTTGAAGTTCCCTGATTCCAAAAAAGTGGTATTTAGAAAATGGTCTTTGTGTGTGTGAACAGCATAGCTCAAAAACAAAAAACATCGTAGAAAGTTCAAACTTGATATTCCGTTTAGTTATCACCATGGGATCGGAGTTTGGAAGTTGTACAAATAAAACAATTGAAGATTACACTTGTTAAATTTCAAGTAGATTATCTGTCAAAATTCCTCAACCGGAAGTAACACTTTACGCATTAGTTTTTTCACTTTTTTGCGATTTTCTCAAAAATCGTTCCGACGATTTTCTTCAAACTTGACACATTAAATACTCATTCAAAAATCTACAACTTTTGTTTGAAACATTTCTCTGGTAAGATTCATTTAAGGGCACTTTTGGGGGAGAGGTAGGGTTAGGTTGTCATCTAAAGTGCTAGTTGAGTTTATTACACAATTCTATCATCTAAATAATATTAATAAGAATTAAATATGTTGCTGAAATTCCGAGTTTGAAGGAAATCACAAGACCGGGAGTGCGTTTTTGCGGAACAGTTTTTGTGATTTCCACCATAAAAACACCGACGAATTTCATTAAATTTGGTATACTAACATGTAAGTTTGTCGCCAATTACAATTTTAAAAACTAGAGGAAAAGAAAGTTGTGTTTCGCACCAGATTTTTTTACTTTCTCTTACCGCTGGAAAAGAGGAATTATTGCGAGCCTGTTAAATTTTCGAAATTATTGTCAAATTAGCGAATGGTCGCTATGAATGGAGAAAGTCTGAAACACAAAAGATCCCAGAGAGCTCAAACTTGATACCTCCATCTCACATGGCAACATTCGCTCGAATTTCTCTTCCAGCAATTGTTACAATTTAATTAGCACATTTCCTGCCAACTTTGAAATTGTAATAAACGATAGTTTGGAAGTTATACAAATAAAAGTATTGGAGATTACACTTGTTAGATTTTAAGGCAATGAGCTCTAACTGAACGTGATTATATTATAACAGCGCTTAAAACCACCTTTTCGGAATCAGGGGACCTCAAAACGAATAGTTGCGGTGGAAACCGGTATCAAATATTTCACACGATTACAATACTTCCGCTAACAGGAGTTAGAGAAAGTAATAAAAAAAGAAAGAAAAACAGTTATACAGAAGCATAAACATTTATACTTGTACATTTTAAAAAATAAAAAATATTGTTATGTAATCCACTGAAAGAATATTCCAATAATGTTTACATTAAATTAGGGGGGGGGGGGGTTAGTAACAGGAGAAATGAAATTGAATTTTATTGGTGGGTTATATCGCGAACATATGAAAATTTCCAATTTGTGGCTTGAGTGAACGATCTTATTGTAGAGGCTGCAAACGTTTTCATATCGTTTGAATCTACAATCTCATAAAAGAAATCAATTGCTGATTGATATTCATTCGTTTGGTATCTCATATTTGCATTTATCTGTTTCTATATTTCTACCTATGCAATAGAATACAATTGGTAAAATAGTAGTGCATTTATTTTTATTTAACTAGAATGAAAAGTTGAGTATATTTATATAGATAATGAAAAGTTGACGTAATGATACAACAAGAATTTCTAAAATATTTATTTTTTGTTCTCGCAATTATTGTTGTGAAAGAATTTGTTGTTATTGAGCCCATTCTACACGGAAAGATGTTTTGCGCCCACGGTCTGCTGTATGTGTACGCTTGTATGTTTGTTGGGCGAACAAATTATCTCGAAACAAAACAAATATGCAAAAAGACTGAACTTGATATTATTACCTTAGTTATTACCATAAAAATCGAAACGACGGAGATTTCAGTCATATTCGTCAACCGGAAGCGCGACTTTTTAGAAGGAGTTTGTTTCACCGGATATGAAAAAACGAGTTCTTTCCTACCAAAATATCTTCCAAACGAAAACTCGTATAACTCAAACTTAGTAAAACCATCATATCTATCATCCAAGGATTCGGACTAGATACTTGTTTTTCAGAGTATCTAGTAATGTTCCCATACTAACAGCGTGAACAGCGAATGAATGAATGAATGAAAAAATAAACTTTATCGGAAACTCTGACCCTTAAGAATGTCAGTATTATTCAATAGAATATGTTACATAATCTATGCCATTTCAACTTTTCTACTATATACTTACAATTAATCAGTAATTACCAATTACAACCACCAATTGATGAGCAAAAAAAAAAGGCACATACGATGCCGAAAGTATGGCATAGCCTAAGTTTCAATCCATATCACTTTAATAACAGTAATTATCACTTTTATTTGATTTATTATTTTTTCCAAGAAATTTGTTCCGGCGGTGCAGTAAACATTAGGCTTTTCCTTTAAAGCACCGCTTCAGTATACTGTATGATTCCAACCACCTATTATACATATTAAGATATATTACTAACATTGATAGAGATTCGAAGAAAATTAATTAACTAAAAGTGGCACTCTACAGAACAAGATTTTCTAATTTTTTGTAATTTTTCCGAAAACTGCTCCAACGACTTTCTTTAAACTTGGAAAAGTTAAAACTGCATAAATTACTTTTATTTGAATCATTTTTCTAGAACTTTAAGGAATTTAAAGAATTTGATTTAAGGAAACTTTAGATTCAATATTATTTGGCGCTGTCTTGCGGTCTACAATGTAATCACCACAAAACTACTACGTGTCCATCACCGTTATATTAAATATTTATTTTTATTTATTTATTTATTTTGTATTAGGTACAAAACCTGTTACAATGAGTTCAGTATATCAGTACAAACCATACAAATGAAATATAAACTGTACATATTAAGGTAGTAAACAAAAGTTCTCTAAATGTAAATTTACAAAAACACAATAAATCAAAGAAATAAACAGAAAAAAGTTATCTTCCAAACAATAATAATTATATTAAATTATATATTTTACATATACATTTATTGCAGATAGCCACACACCGCACTGGTAAAAATGTAAATACTTAAAGTGTTTTATGTATTAAGGAGTATATACTATATAAATAAACTGTATGCTATTTCCACTGTTTTACCTACTAAAGGAATATACACGAAAGGAACTAATAAATAACAATTAATTTCTCATAATATACTGAAATTTAGAATTACACGTTTTCCAAAAGAGAGAACCTCAGTTTAAATATATTTTTCAAATAATTATAAATTCTGAACATATTTTGGTTGCTGAAATTATTGATTAAAGACAAAAGCGCTATATTAAATAAAAATTTCAATTTTATAGTAAAATACTTGACAATTGAAAGTTGGTAGAAATGCAGAAGCATAAAATTGTGTGCTTCATACAAGGCCATTTGGTAATTATTTCTTTGTGTACTTGAAAAGAAAGAGAGTTGGAGGTGGCAGGGGGGCTGGAACTTTGACCGAAATAACTTAATATAATTTTTGTGTTAGAAGGTTGTAATACTGGGGACATATTTTGTTATACGTGACTGGCAATCTTAACAAAGTTAGCCATGCTCCCTTCTCTAGACGGTACATCTAACACAAGTGGTAACTTGCTGTATCTCACCTTACCCAATACTGTCACTACCTAACTTCTCTGCACCTCTATAAAGTCCCAACTCTACCCTCTCATATTCAGAGTTTCCAGAATTGGTCCCCCATGACAGCAAGCTCTCACTTCACTTTCTGTATATTATTTCCACTATCATGGGACCTTCAAATTTTCTATTGTAGACAAGATATGTTCTATAACCCTTTCAAATACTATCCATATTAATTTGACCTAAACTTTATAACAAGCCTAGTTTTTTCAAAAAGTTACTTGTTACTTTCTCTTACTGCTGGCAAAGAGGACCTATGATATCAAGTTTTTACCGGATATACACGTTTCGAGATTCCCTGAATCTGAAACAGTAGTTTTTAGAAAGCGGTCTTTGAATGTGTGTCTGTTTGGTCAGCGTATTTCAAAAACGAAAAATCGCAGAAAGTTCAAACTTGTTATTTAGTTTAAAAGGCTAGCATTTGACGTGACAATAAAGTTTTAAACAAAGCCGGAAGTATGCATGTTTTTTTCACTTTTTTTGCTATTTTCCCGAAATTGTTTCCAACGATTTTATTTAAACCTAGTATACGTACGTATAAACTACTCGTATAAAGAACTTGTAACATTTCTCCGGGAAAAACATGCAAAACCACAAAATAAATAAATAAATAAAAAATTTGTCCGGGAAAATTCATTTAAGGCGCTCTCTTGATTTCCTCTTCATGTCTGAGCTCTTATTGCAGGGATTCCGCAATATCCCTGCAATATGGCTCTTATCCCATGCAAGGATTCCGACTTCATGAAGGGAACTAACTACACCCTTCCTTGCAAGAGTGTCTTTTTACACCCTCATTAACTTCTATGCCAACCTGTAAGTTCCCGCTTGTGGAGAGGGTATTATCTTTTAAAATGTTGATCAATTCAGCCCTATATTTCCAATTTATTTAAGTTTTAAAAAAAGCTTAAGTTTCCGTGATGAGAACGCTTCTGTGGTTTGCTATAAACCGACGTTTCCCCCATATTGCAATGAGCTTTTTTAAGGTCGGGTCGTTTTAAATTCTAATGGAGCCATAGTAGAACAGGAATGGGGCCCTCTACCCCGATCATATTTAAATTTTGTTATTCATTTTAATAGTAATAAAAGGATAGTAATTAACCCAAAAATATCAAACAATACAAAATGATATATTATAGATTCTCATTTCACCGAAACTTCCTCTCTCCAAGGAATAAGTCAGACTTAATCCCTCCAATCAAGAAAGGTTCTCACTTCTATATATCAGAAGCATACTTATGCTATAAAAAAGATGATTATTAATTAAGTATTTAAGAGTACACAAACATGCAAGTTTATACCATTATTCTGTTGCGCTTCCGCCTCAGTTTGCTTGCATAGAGAAATTAAAAGACTTTTTATCCTCCATGTAGGGATTTCTGTGACTTAAAAAATATCCATTATTTTTAAGCATTTATTAAGGATTTATTCTTCTTATTTTGGAATGTAATGCCAGTAAGTGGCAGTTTTGCCATTTTCTTCCTGGTAGCCCAGAACAAAACTAATTTCTCTGCAATTTATTTATGGACGCGTCATTATATTATACTAATAATTTAGATGTTTCGAATCCATGATAGCACCGGAGAAGATATAATGGATTACCTTTGACCCCAGTCTTTTCTATATGGCACTCTAGATAATCGTAGCCCGTCTTGAGCCTGAAATTTGTCAGTTTGATGGGATGTTAGTCATCAGAAGCTCTGCCCGTAACTTTCCGTTGGTTTTTTGTTTCCCTTCATTTGATAGCATTGCCTCGCTTTTCGTCTTTAGCTTGGCTGCAGTCTGTTTATAGGAAACTGGTGTATTGGATGGCATTAAACCGCATCCTTTCTTTGCCGGTTTATTACCAACTCTCTTATTACAAGGGGGGATATCTCAGTGACTTGGCACCCACTGAAACATTAACTTCCAGGCCTTTGTTAATGATTTGTTTGATGCTGGTAATTAATTCAGAATCAGCTGGTATAGGGGAACCAAAGTCTTTATTGGCGTCTGCGATTCAACGAAGAATTCAGTATTGGGGTTGGCAGTGTCTAATTTTTCAAGCCTGAGTGCTGTCTCGCTTATAGCTTTCAGTTTTGCATCAAAGTTTGTAGCTCCAGTGTTCCCCTTGAAATACCCTGCTCCAACTTTTCTATTTGATCTGTCAGCTGAACCATTTCTATAGATATGAATCCATGTATGCGGTTATTATAGAAGAAAAAATCAATGTAACCTGAATTCATTCATTAATTCATTAAGGAGATCAGCGGCATCTCTTGAGAGAAAGGGGAACTATTTGGGAATAATTTAAATGATTAAATTAAATCACAGATTTGAAAATGTTCTAAGTAATAAGATCATATAGGGTAGTTTTGAACTATTTGATGGTAAAGAAAAGCGTGTATAATAGTGTTGTTTAAGTTTTCTTTGGACAATAATTAAACCCGCAGGGTTATTAATTCATCCAAGTATTTTGTTTTGTATAAGAAATTCATGATTGTTTAATTTTAACTGATTAATGTAATTGAAAATTATAAAATTATTGAAATTATGTTTTTTTTATACCAATCTTTAATTGTTCTCACTTTATTGTGTTTGTGCAGTTTTTTGTTTTTTGCCAACTTGAAAGTAAATCTGTTGAGGACTGATCATTGTCGTTTTCTTTATTAAACCCACCCCATCACCACTGAGTTCACCGGAACAATCAATTATATGTAAACACGCTGGATATCTTGTCTTGATCGCATCCAAGGACAATGCTTGTAATCAGATGCATGGACATTCTCTTTCTTTGCATCCGTTCCTATCGAAATGTTACTCGTCGCTGTTCTACAATATGTGCCCCGGTAACGGGGAAATAAAATTATCTTCACTTCGAAGCTGCAGCTGAGTACTCTCTGCTGTCCTGCTGGGCTCCTCTTCCTTACTAGTTTATAATTAGTCTGTAAGGCATTGAAGTAGTTATTTTAAGATAGATTAAGTAGTAGAGTTAAGTGTATTGAATGAATTAGTATGTAAGGGTAGGATTAATAAGATTAGAATAAGTTAGATGTATTAATTTAAGAAAAAGTGGGAGGAGTTCTCAAAAGATGGCAGCAGAGGGAGATAATCGTGAATGAAATTGAAGAATTGATGGGACCTAAACGTCCCATGCCATCGTTTTGCAGTTGTTCACATAAAACGTGAAACGCTCCCTTACTTCTTTCTATTTAGATTAATAGAGTGAATCCATTGGATTCTGTTTCTCCTCCTTTTTATATTTTAATTTAAGGCGGTCAACATCTATGGTCATTGGCGCCCGAAGCCGTCTCAGTGCACTGCCGGCCTCCGGACAATGTTCTTTCGTTATAGACAAGACACTCCATCACGGACAGTGAGCTATCCTCCTTTTCTTGATACATCTCTAAACTATGCTATGCTACGCTAACTATGCTAGCAACTCGTTCCATTGCGACAAGAAGAATAGCTCAAGAAAAATACAACTAAACAGACACTACAGTTAGGTCGGTAAGCGACTGCCAGATAAGTGGATCTTGACCTGAGGATCGGGATTTACCTACTCAGTCGAGCTTAGTTATTTTTTTATTTTATTTGTTTCTATTTTATTTTATTTATTTTTAATTGATTCCTCTTCATTTTTTTTTAAATATATTTTTCTTAACTATTAAGATATCTATCGTGGATATTTTTATTTGGTTAGATATTTTTTTTATCTCTTTCCTTCTTAGTCCTAATTGCCTTAACCCTCGTTACCATCCTCGTCAATCTTAATTCTGACCCCGCCCGTCACCACTGAGCTAGCCCATTTATGAGTTGATAGCTGAGTGGCGTACCTTTTTTTTTTTTTTTGTATATTCACATCCAAGGTATTGATGCAAAACTTATTGATCTGCCTAAATTGCTACAAGGTTACCCTCATTCTTTAATATTACATTTTCACTAAATATAATTTAGACATATCCATGTCAGCTGGCAGTTTGCTGGGGGAATGGTAATAAGATAAGAAGTCATACAAAACATTTGTATCTTAGTTTTCAGACACAATCACAACATGTTGCGTGACATCCAACTAATCTTTCGTAAATCCAAACAGTTCATTTATTTTTATATTATTTTGTGATAAAATATTATATAAATTTCTTATTCTTTATTTTACTTTATATTTCTCTCTTACTCTTTTTTTTACTTTCTCTCACTGCTGTAAGAGATTTGCCATGATATCCAATTTTCAGAGTTTTTTTACATTTCAACGGTAATAAGTAAATATTTGATGGGCCCCTGATTATAAAAAAAAAAAATAAATAAAACAAATGTGGTTTTAGCGCATTGCTCTTTTGTGTGTGTATGCTGTTAACAAAATATCCGTTATTCCGTTAAAATGAGACAGAATAGAATTTTCATTTTTCGTGATTTCTTGGAAAATGCTCTAAAGGTTTAGAGGTTTTTTTCTTAAACTTCATATGAGAATAGTGTGGTGAATTATTTGGAAAAAAAGGCACATGTTATTTCATTACATATGATTTATGCTTTGAGCTATGGAGCTATAGAGAAAATGAGACAGATAAAATTATCGGAAGAATAAGTGATTATAACAGATGCGATTACCATGTGTATTCTGTTGTGCAGAGTTTATAAACGACTTTATGTAAATTCATAAAGATAATAATAAAAAGTAATTGTTTCATTCAATTGCCTGGTTACTAAAGTGATTTATATGATAGTGTAACCATTAATAACGAACAGCACTTAACAACTAATGTCGAAATGGGATTGTGCGATTTAGTGTGAGTACACAAACAGAAGCTGGTAATGATAATAATAATAATTTAATTGTTTCCAACTGGTTTTTCTTTTCTTGAAAAAAATAATGGTTTTATAAAAATAAAGGCCACTTTTCAAACTTTTCAAAAAAATTGAATATTTAATAGAGAAGAAATTCGAAACTTTAGAACAGGCATTAAAGAATGAAAATTTGCAAAAGAAGCAAGTAGCATTGCAACGTCCAAATTGAGGACGTTAATATAAAAGGGGAAAGTTCAGTCGGAGGAGAAAATGAGGAAACTGAAAGTGAAAGAAACGATAAGCAAAGAAAATAAAAACAAATGCAAACCAAGAAATTAAGAAAGAATGAAGCTTGTAAAGACAAACAAGAAAGTGATATAGTTAAATCAAGAATTGTAATAATAGGCTATGAAGACAAAGGCGCACAAAGAAACTGCAAAATCTACGCAAAAAAAGGAAACTGCTTACGAGGTAAAAGAATTTGAAGAATGCTTTGGGAAGATAACAAGGCTTTTACAAGATGGTAATGAAAACAGAATCACTAAGAAAGGCTAGGAAAGTTACGCCCACCTCGGGTATTGCGATAAAAAAAAATATAATAAAAAAATAAAACTAGAAAAATTTAACGACCCCTCAATAAAACCTAAGGATCAAGTAGTGCTACAGAGGACTTTAGATAGTGTAGTTGAAGCTTAAGTTTAATTTTATAACTTAAGGGAATTAATAAAGAAGCTGTAGCGTACAAGTTGAGGATTTTTATTGGTTGGCTAATTGCGTTTAGTCGAGACGTGTAGCATGGGGCTAACACTTGACAATATAATTATATATATAATATAATATAAATCTATTACTTCTACATATAACATTATATTAGAAAATTTGATTTTACGGAGTTCTAGGTCAGCTGAGACTTTCAGCCTTTCCACTTATAAGAACACAGGTGTATTGGTTCTACACCCATCGGGTGAATGCTAGGCGAACTAAATATTTAGAAACAAATCCGACTTTAACAGGAGAACTGTTAGAATTGTTATTGGAGAATATTGTGTGAATTTTACACCAGTTTTTATAAATTATTATTAATATTTGGTGGTTTGTTCAATTTGATAAACTTAATATTTATAGGAAAAAATATTAGAAGCAGAAATATTAAAAGATATAAGTGTAAATTATGGCGGGGGGGTTACAGAAAAAAGACTATTTCATCCCTAATGACAGAATGGTGTTTGCTTTAATAATATCGAAATAACATCAGCAAACTGTTAAAAGGTTACATTGCAAAAACCATATTCACGGGGTTCGATTTCCAGTATTGGCTTTGGAATTTTATTTTGCGTTCATGCACACTCGTATTTTACTCTGTTCCAGTCTGTGTTTATAACACAGTCTATCAAGACATCCTGGACATGATGGGCGAACGTCCGAAGCTGGTAGATCAATAAAAAATGAAGCAGGCTATAACGGAAAATATTTCTGATGCTTTCCAGTTCGGCGGATCCAATCACAGCAATATCCTGCATTACCTGGCTCTGTGATTATTATTAAAAATTACATTTATTTAGAAAAAGTCTGCCTTTGTTCTGGTAATAGTAAGGAGATAAAATCGTCTTTAATCCCAGATCCGTCTATTAAATTAACGTGAAATGGCACTTTAGATTCATGAAGACTAACCAGAATCTCTTGAAAATCAATTTTCCGAAGAAAAAGAATCATAAATCTGTTATTTAGTTTGGGAACAACATTTCAAGAAAATCACTTGGTG
Organism: Triatoma infestans; assembly: GCA_011037195.1. Lineage (NCBI taxonomy): Eukaryota > Metazoa > Arthropoda > Insecta > Hemiptera > Reduviidae > Triatoma > Triatoma infestans. The sequence continues at coordinate 99,333 of JAAEAF010003717.1, read as the reverse complement.
CCTTTCAAGAAAATTGTGATAAAACCTAAAAAAAAAAAAAATAGTTTAGTTGATCCGTCGGTTGAGAACCACTCGGTAAGAGAATTTGATCGGAACTTTCCCATAAAGTACCTAGATGCTGCTTCAAGTTTGAACATCAATTTACGTTTAAAAGTCATGTATGAAGAAACAAAATTATGAACACATCTCACACAAACACACACAGAGGCCATTTTTTGGGGAAAATCACTTTTTCATATATAGTTGACCATAGAATATATACTTCCGGTGAAAACTCAGTTTCGAACCTCGGAGCAGAATGCAATAATTCCACTTGTAGCTGCAGTAAGAGAATGTAAAACTGCTGAGAGCTCAACTGAACGGACTGAGATGAAATTGGATGGCTGAGACCCTGATCTGGTTACAGTAATGAAAGGTAGCGGTTGCAAAGAACTTATCAACTAGTTTTTAGTTACTTCAGGAGGCTAACAGACTCTTAATAATACTTCCAGTACCAGTTTCGGTACCAAATCCAATATTTGAGTTCAAATTTCTTTTCCTTTCAAAATTAAATTTCAAATTTGAGATATTCTGCTGAAACTTTCTAAAAGTTTTAAAAGTCCTTGGAACTTTTAGTAACATTTTAAACAATTGAAACATTTTCACATTAAATAAGATACGGCAAATTAATTAAGTTTTATGTTAATTCAAAAATTTTCCTAAAGTTAGAATTGAAGGAAATAATTTGGATGGATAATTCTTATTGGTAAGAACTATGTACAACCGTCTCGATCGAGCATTGTTTTAGCATTTGTGCGTGCTTGTGTGTGTATGTGTGTGTGTGAACACAATATCTCAAAAACGAGTTACAGGAAACTCAAACTTGGTATTCTGTCTAGGCACTACCATCCCATCTAACACGCAGGTTTCTTGATAAAATCCATCAACCGGAAACGCGATTTATTGAATGTTTTTTTTTCCATTTTTCGCAATTTTCTCGAAAACGACTGAAACAATTTTCTTTAAACTTCGTATCTGTCTACATACAAAAATGGCTACCAATATTGTTTGGAATATTTTCCCGGGTAAATGATTATTTTGGGGGGTTCCTGGAGAAAACTAACATAAAGCTTTCCTCCAATCTCTAATGTAGTACTTCAATTCAATTTATGGCTCTACCGCCTATATAATTTAATGTACATAGTATTGCTAGAATTCAAAATTTGAAGAAAATCAGCTAACCGAAAGTGTAACTTTACAGTACTAGGTTTTCGAGTTTTTCGGAATTAACTGGAAAATGACTTCCACGATTTTCTTTATACTTGGATATTCCACTGCACAGGAATGTATCTTTCAATTTTATTTTAAAAAATTTTCCCCCAAAAAAATTATTTTTCACAGTGTTGTGGAATTTGTAGCGTTAAATTTCAAATGCATGAATTAAGGCGTTAAGGTTGGTTCCCTTCCTGCCAAGGTTGTCCCCCTCTATATTTATGTATGAGTAAATATGAATAATTCGGAGTTAAAAAAATTTTTCTTGCATCTCGTGCGCTACAATCGCATCTACGTATTTTACCTTGGCTCCGCCAGTGGAGTATCAAAGCAAATAAACTTAAATGCAAACATATAGTATTCACGCTAAACAGAAAAACTCTTCCGCCTCTTTGCTTCAACAATATCATCATTTCCTTGCGAACCAAGTATAATATCTCGGACTATATCTAGACAAACCAGTAACATACCATACCATACCATACTCAAACGAATTGCAGTCTAGAAACAAAATGCTAGAAAGACTGCTTGACAAACTTTCAAGCCTGACTCTTAACAAACAAGAAAAATCTATGCACTGCTCTTCTAGCCCCCAAATCGGATCACACGGAACAGAACTCTATGGCACTGCTGAACATTGCAAACTTAACCGACTTAAAAAACCTACAATCTAAGATCCTAGGAACAGTTCCCTAGTAACGCTCCCTACTACGTCTCCAACCATACAATCCACTCGGATCTAAAAATTCCATTCATCATCATTCAAAACATTCCAGGAAGTGTTACGATGTTTATTGAATCGAATGTTTTTAACGTTTTTCTTCGGTCCCAACGACTTTCTTCAAACGTGGAATGTCAACTAAATATTATTAACATTATTATTACTGTTTATTGATACATATCTGTGTAGAAAATATGAAGAACAAAAAATATAACTTAATAAACTAAAGACTAGATCTTGGTCGACTGGCCGTCAGAGGAGTCGTCAATATAATCTGAAATAAATAACAATTATTCTTCAGAAGTAAAGAATTTTTGTTCCTTTGGGAAATCTTCACCAATAACATTCAAAAATATAAATAAACGTAGATGTTTCATTATTCGCAACGACAACTGAACATAGCTGAGTGAAACTCGAAATTACAAACAAACATTTAATAGAAAATAAAACAAAATGTAATAAAATAATAATATAAATAAATAAAATACAATGTTCACAGAAAATAATACAAAAAGTTCAGTAGATAACAGAAATTAACAAAAAAACATACGCAAAATATATTCTAGCCTCAGGGAGATAAATTAAAATGAAAATAAACTTGCATTAAGCCGCAATTCTTTTGGCTGTAGCACAAAAATTTGACAGAGCCATCCAGTCTTTCCCATTCAAATAGCGCATCATTTCCTCTCCCGTTAACTGTTGATTGGTAGGCCATTTCGCTCTTACACTAGAAAACTATGGACAGATAGCGATGAAATGATAAGTTCTATCAACCAACTCCAAATTACATAAATCACAACAATCCCTGTCCTCATTACAAAAAGGTGCATTACCAATATTTATCACACCCCCTCGAGCTTTCATGAACCACCTCTGGAGTTCCAGAGGTATATTAATAGTGAGATAATGGCGCTCCCCTCAATCAACTAAATGGATATAATCTATATGAAAACTTTTTTTGATGGAAATTTGGTTTTTGATGAATTCTTTATTTAGATGTCAGCTTTATCAAGAAATGTAAAAAAGTCCAGTATTTCTGGGCTTGATGGTGGCGCTCTCTTACGGCACGTTATACAACCAAATTCACCTAGTTGAATCTAAATAATATATGGCTCTCCATCACTTTGCAACAGTTCAGAACAACCACAGGTTTATTGAAAATGGTCATGTTTCAATAATTTTCATCATAAAAATGGTGATATTTGCAATACGAGAAAAGCCATATGGTATAGCAAGTGATAAAATCAATAAAAATAATAAAGAGAACGAAAAGAAGAGTATAAAGTCAAAAAAATATTAGTGAATGTTGATTACTGAGAGCCATGGACAGTGATTTGTGTGTTCAGTTGGAAAGTAAAATAACAAAATCTCTTCACTCAAACATTGTTACTTAAGAAAATTGCCTCTTTGAGAGAAAGAAAAGAAGAGAGAGTGAGAGGGAGTGTCAGAGACACAGTGAAAAAGAAAGGAAAAAGAAATGGCTGGTTACCATTAATTAGGCCACAGCTGTTACAGTGTGTCGGGCCTTCACACCCCGCAGGAAGTTCTTGAATTGTTCCAAGTCTTTACAGTTTACTGATTTAATTTCCTTTAATCTATCCTGTATTCTGTTTTAAATGGTACAGTCTATCCAACAATGTTTATTTATTAGTCTATCTTTACAACTAGCACTCTTTCTTAGTTGAACACTTGTTGTTATACCATTCTTGTATTACTACCTTTATAAAGAGTGGAATTTACAATTGAAGAAAAAGAAGAAGAAAGCTTTACAAGGCGACAACAAGGAGAGAGAAAAAAAATGGAGGTACAGTAATGGGGGTAAAGTCTTTTGTGTCCTTTATCTTGCAAAGTCCCCTCCACTCTCGTAGTTCTATTAAGTTGCTTCCGTCGCCTTACTATTGTCTCATTCATATTAATAAGAGAATAGAAATGGACAGCTAAATGAATTGTGATATTTCATGAATGAAAACTTTCTTTTTTTCAAATTAAATTGTTTTATTAAAAGACCTGATATTGTCGTCAGAATTCTTGAAGAACAATCACTATAAATGTAAACCTAATTCAGCCATAATTAATTAATGGAAATTGTACTTTTTTTTAAGACAATTATCAAGGTGGTGGGGATGACAAATGTTGGATTTTTGAGTGTCTATCCGACGACTAAAACTTAACGGGGCATTTTGAAAGTTATGCGTAATTCTAGGTTCCCCCAGCAAACCCCCTAAAACCTCTTTTTTCAGAAAAATATTTTGAAAACGCCTGAGGGTTTACTGCTATACAAATGCCATTTTAAAACCATAGATATGAGAAATTAAAATCCATTGATAAATATTAAATTAATAACTATAATTTCCCCGAAAACTCAGTAGTGAATTATTGAAATTGATGTTAATTTAAATAAATATTGTTATTGTTGTTAATTATTGTAATTCAATAATTTGCATAATTAATAATGTTTTGTTTGTTTGCATAATTATGTTTTGTTTTCACTCATGTTCAGTTCTTTTTTCGCTAACAATAAATTTATCAGTATTATTGGCTTTATAAAATTAACGAAGTTATGTACGGAATGTGATATAAAATCTTGTAACACATAATTCAAATTAAAACAAAAAGTCTGAGAATAAAATAAACATAGCATAACCTTCTGTTTAATTAATTTATTTATTACATAAAGATTTATTTCTAATGACCTCTGAACAAAATAATTCTTCTAATTAATGAATATCATTATTTCATTAAATTTTTGATCGATAAAAAGTTATGTTTCATTCATTGTTCAGGTAAGATTGGTGAAATCAATCAGATATTTAATTGGTGTTGAAATAAAATTGGTACAAACTTCCTGCTTTCCTTTTAAATATATATTTTTAAATGTTAAAAAACAGGGTAATCAACCTACCCAACTTCCTCTTACTGCAAGTTATGAATGATGAATTTTCCCGAAACTTACAAATTTTAATAAATGTTTACTTGTTGTCAATTTTAAATCAATGGGAGAAACTATACTAAATAAAAATAAAATTATTGTTGAGGAAATAACTTCCCCCTCCCACACAACTTCTTTAAATGAACTTTTTCGGTATTTGAAAAACTTTCAAAGCAAAAGTGATAGGTCTCTGTATTTATAGTTAGTATTCCAAATAATGCACACACACACACACATGACCATTTTCAAAAAAAAAAAAACTTTTTCGGACTTTAAACGTATATTTCCGGTGAAAACTCAACATCGAAAATTTGATGATAATTCTTTCTCTACGTAAGAGAAAAAATATGAATGAATGCTATAATATAAATGTCTCAAACAATGTAAGTAAATAAGAAAATTATGTATTCTCTATTTTTTAGGCTGAAGTTGACCTATTTAGGTAGAAAGTCCCTGGTTTTTTTAACACACAAAAATATATAAATATCCTTAATATGAAGGAGAGTGTTATTTGTCATCAATATTTTCACAACTAGTAATTTTTTACTTCCTGTTTCTGCTGGTTTACTAACTAACCATTCAAAGATTTATCGCTTTTGTTTGAAACTTGTTTCGAGGAAATCGATTTTTGGGGGATATCATGGACACGTTAGTGCCCCTTCTATAGAGCAATTTCTACGTACTGTACCGCTACTAATTTCTATAAACTGTTAATGGTAATTAAATTAATTGCTAAAATTTCATGTTTGAATAAATCAGTTTCTTTCAGCTTTATGATTTTAAAGGCGTTTTAATTATTTAGTCAAAATGCGAAGTTAGAAAAAATCTGTCCGTCGTGTGAATATTTCACACCACATTTTTTGTTTTGTTTAACATTTATTGAATATTTATGTCTGTGCCAGTGTTGTGCATAAGAAAATACTGGCACATAGAAATGAAGTGAACAAGCTATAATGGTGGTCCATTAGTCAACCAGTTGGTGCTTCTAGCTGTCAATGTGGATTGGAGGGATGTGTTGTTGAGAGCGGATCTACTGCCAGAGGATTAGGATACGACGATTGGATTTTGGTTAGAATTTATGGTTGTAGGATTAAACCAAGTTCAGTTATAAAAGAAATTTTGAGAGTTTTTTTTTTAAATAATTATACTACTGATATAAATAAAATGTTGGATTTTGTTGAGTCGTTTAGCAGTTCCAAAGAATAGAGTACGTCCGTCTGTAGCGCTACATGAATGGCTCTGCTTACAACCGTGAGTGCTGCAATTGTACATGTTTTTAGGTGTCACATAGTCTACAGCTAAATATAACTACGTCAAGTTCAAAAGTGTTAGATGCGGGTCTCAAATAAATTTCTTGTCTATATACAGTATAGTGGTAGGTTAAGAATACTGAACAAGAAGACCCAGTTCATGTATTTGTAATATTAAAAAAGAAATCATTTAAAAATTCAACTATTTTTACTTTCCCAATAATTTTTCATTAAAACTTCATTAATTGTTTAGAGGAAGTATTGCGATCGTGACAAATTTTCCAGATTGAGATTTCACCGGAAACACATGTTTTGGGATTCGCTGAATACGAAAAAAATGTTTTTAGCGAAAGGTCTGTATGTGTCTGGCGAATTTATAGAATAATTTTTTTTTTTTTTTTTTTTTTAAACTTTTAGAAAACTGTTACAATCATTTTGTTTAAACTTTGAATGCTTGCTGCATATATATATCTTTTATGTCTGAAAAAAATTTATTTTAGAGGATATTTGAAGTCTGTCTGTTAATTTACATTTAAATGTGCAACAAACGACATGCAGCGCTCCACATAAAACCGCTAAGGTATACAAATTAAAGTTGCAATTTTTAAAGAAAATTTATTGATTAAATCGTATTAATTATATTGAAGAGACGTTCGTGTGAATGTTTCACACCAGATTTTTTTTCACTTCAAGTTAGATGATGGTGAGGGGAATACATTTTGGTTGTCGGTAAATTGCAGTTACGTGAATGTATTGGATTAAATTGTTGTCCAACGGTCACCGCATTGATATATTCCCAAAAATTGAAATCTAACGTCAAAGATCTACTCAAAGCGTTCTAAAATAAATGTTACCAGGTAGACCGGGAAAATATTTCAAATAAAAGTGATAGATATATAGAAAGAAAAAGTAATGCCCTTTCCTCTCGAGCGGGCGGCTTTATTATATATATCCGAATACCGTTCAAATGTCGCGAACGGAGGCGGATATCAAACGAATTTTACTGAATACTATTCATATTTAATACTTCAAATAAACTCTAAGGCGAAGACCGGGAATCGAACCCGATTCTCCTAGAAAATTAGTGATCGATAGCTTCTACAAAAATAGTTCATTTCTTTACAATTTAAAAAGGATATGGCTGAATCTTAATATCATTTGCGATTTAGTAGAAATTAAAAAAAAAAATCAATTAAATTTATGCTCTAAATAGACAGTCTAATTTGATATCGAACAATTAAAGAAGCAGAGATAAAAAGGAAATAAAGATAATACAAACAAAAGTGATGTAGATTTAGATTATTACAATTGTGGATAATTTATCAGCTATATGTATGTAAGCCAATTAAATTATGTAGCTGTATCAATTAGCATATTAAATTGTATATTATCATTAAATGTGGGTTAAATTCTTTATCACTTTATGCATAATTACATATATTATTCTAATTTATTAGTTTTGTTTCTGTAAGTTTATTATATTAATTACATTTAATTGTCCAGTTTAATCATTGTAAATAATATATTATATATTATAATAAATATAATGAAAATCTATTTTAAATTCGAATTTTCACATTTAATTTTTTGTTGTCAACATTTCTTTTATAATATAATAAGTTATGATATAATATAATAACATAATAACTTGAAAAGTTTTATTCTTAATAGATGGCAAAGCTCGTTTTATTATTCTTTTTTATTAAATTTCAGTAAACTCATGTTAACAAAAGTTTTTAAAATTATTTTCAGTGTCTAAACATTCAAAGTTATTAATTATAGGTATTATTATTATTTTGTTTTACGTTGTTTTGTGATCGCGCAGAATCTGATCATAATATTTTTAGTGGGTGTTTGAATTCAAATTAAGAAGAGTTCATTTTTACTTTCACTTACTCCTTGTAAGAAGACTAAGGTATTGCAATCGGGTCAAATTTTTAGAAATACAGTTTTCACTGGAAATACATATTTTGAGCTCACCTGAGTACGAACAAAATGTTTTCAGGGAAAGGACTCTGTGTGTGTGTGTGTGTGTGTGTGAATAGAATATCTCAAAAACGAAAATTCGCAGGAAGCTTAAACTTGATATTGCATTTAGATACTACCACCGCATCTGACACGAAGGTTTTGTGCAAAATCTATCAACCAGAAGTGCGACTTTACCGCATTCTTTTCTTCAGTTTTTCACGACATTCTGGAAAACTGCAACGATTTTCTCTAAACTTCATACACTATCTACACACATAAATACTCATCAATTTTTTCTAACTTATTTTCCTGAAAAAAATTATTTTTGGGGGATTCTAGGGGAACAGTAGCGCGAAGCTTTCCTCTAAAGTACCACTTCAATATAATGTATGGTTTTACCACTTATATAACCGTAATGTCTATTAAAAGCATCGTTAGAATTCCACTGAAAAACAAACAGTTAACCTGAAGTGTGATTTCATAGAAGAGATTTTTGAGTTTTTGGAATTTCGTCGAAAAGGGCTGAAGATTTCCTTTCAGATACTAACTGTACAGATATATACCTATCATTTTTATTTATTATATTTTCCAGATAAAAATGATTTTAGTGGGGGGATTTAGGGGGATTTTTAGAAGATTTTGTTCCTGTCACTTAGATTTAAATTTAAATTATCACTACTAGCTTTGTTAGTTGTGATAGAGGGTGCCCACAATGCCCATTCAGGTATATATATTGTAATGTTTGTTTTATATGACGAAATGAATTTTAAAATATATCATAACACCAATTTATTAACCAAATAAACAAATACAATAAAATAATAATAATAAAAATCAAGGTTGTGACCAGACCGTCATGAGACAAAAAGGTCTTTCTACACACCAGGGTATTCACTATTTAAAAAGAAAATACTATAAAATCGTTCACAACTTATCATGCGTAAAGTATTTAATAATTAGGATTTACATAAAATATATATGGCCATACACTATATAATAATCTGTCTGTATATTTCTTTGTTTAACAAGACCCATCCACGTACTAACTCCGATGGATTCCTACTTCTCCTTTTTACCTCAGCGCCATCATCCAATCAATCTTTCGCCATATTTCACGTGGAATAATGTCACTATATATATATATATATATAACCCCTACCACTTTTTTTATGGCTAGCTAAACTAAATGTTTGTAATTTTAAAGAAAATGTATTTATTGCAAAGTAAAAGTCGTAGGAGTGGTTTAACACTAGATTTTTTTTTTTTGTGTTAGTACGATGTTTGGTTGGTCGTAACCAGGAAATAAAGTGAGAAATATATGCTAAGCAACTATTAGTAGAGCTACTTCAATGAAACATTAAACTAATGGATTTTACATTAAAGGGATTAAAATAGAAATACTCGTAGATGAAAATGTAGAGTGAGGAATTAGCAACTTAGCAATTAAAGACAGATTACTCGGCAAGTCATGTAGACTAATAATGTTCACCCGTGTTAAACATATATAATACACGTATTATACAATAATATACTTATTATTATTATTATTATATTATTAGTATAATATTATAATTATACAATAATAACTCGTCGCGCAAGATGGCAAGAGACTAATGATGTAGAACTCTCTACTGAGTTAAGCCATCACACGTGCCTTCTGAAATCCTCTATTAATTAAGAAATACAGTTTGGTCAAAACTTTTTCTCAAGGCTGTGCAATAGACGAGAATTGAGCAATGAATCTGATCTGAATGCTACTGTAAAATATCATTAGACTTAAACGGATAAGTCTCTTGGGGATTGTGAGCTGGGAACTGGAGTGGTCCTAGAACTGGCACTCGGAGTCAATAGGTGAGTTTCCCGGCATATTTTAGGCGGAAATTAGAAGACACTAGAAGGTATGTCCATTTCAATGTCGACCGAAAGTAGCAATAATCGAAATCTGGAGCTCATGAACGTACGAAGCTTGTGATTGGTCGACATTAGTTCGAAAAGCTATGCTTCGGCAAAAGACAATGATCTGGACATAAATAATAGAATTTTAATTTCCTTTTTGGATGTCAGGGTATGTTGGCATAAACGGTGAGATGGATTGATGGTCAGGGTAATGATGGATTGATGGTCAGGGTAATGATGAGATGGATTCCACCACACACTGGCAAGAGAAGTGCAGCTTCAGGGAGGACTGAACGATTTTTGTGAGATCTCTTCAAAAAGGGCTCAGTAATGAGAAGAATGACAGGAAACCACTGCCCTGAGAACCGAGCCAGGACTGAGGCAGGCTAAGAATGTTAATAAACAGTAAGGACGGAAAAAATCTGAGGCGTACAAAAAAAACGGGCTATGTATGTTCTCATCTAAAAATAGTTTGAGTAAAAATTCTAGGTCTGAAAAAATTTTGTCCGGCAGTAAGAGAAAATCAGTGTTTCATATAATTCTTCTTTTTTTTTTGAATGCGTGGTGTTTCAATAAAGTGCTTAATAAAAAAAGAAATATATATATATATATACATAATGACTTCATTATGTATTTCTCATATTCTACCTGAGAAATTTTCTTCAAACTTTAATTGCATTATAATACAGTCCTGAATTAGAGGGAACAACTGTCCAGGGAACGTTATTATTACACCTCCCACAGAATTCTCTTAAAATTAATTTTTCTCGGAGAAATGTTTCAAATAGATGTGGAAATAACTATTATATAATATCCCAAGTCTATATCCCAAGTAAAAAGATCATTTTGTTAAAATCATTTTTTTTTTCCTGCAAAATATATCAAATAAAGGTTATAGAACTTTACACGTGTAATACAGGACTTTACATACATGATTTTAAGAAAAACCACTGCCATTAATACTTCCGGTAAGTCTGAAATGAAAATGTGAAAAAAAAAATCGTAAAAATGTTTTATCTGGTTACCACATCTTTTTTTTATAATTCCAAATTTATTGCATGATATTTAGTTACTATTAATTAGTATACCGGCATACAGGCGTAGAGGGAGGAAATATGAAACATGTAGAATGAAAAAAAGAACACACAAAATACGACTTTCTCTTACAGCTGCTGTTAATACAATTACACATTAAATAACAAATTTGTCTTTAAATTTCAAATTTTACTCATTTTCCCTGAAATAAATATAGAGGGGGAAAGACAAGTCACTAACCTACTAATACAGGCGGCGGGTACGACGGGCATTGTAATAACAAAAGCCAACATCATACAATAATTGAAATTTAAGCAAATGTAATGACATAGCAATGTCAAGCGGTTCCAGCCAGCCGCTACCTATAACAAAAAGAAAGAATAATTCATAACTAGTGGCCTCAGCCGGCCGCTGCCTTTTTCAATTCAAGGGTATCAAAGACAAGCACCGATAAAAACCTTTTTTATTGAACAGAAGCCACCTGGCCGATTCAAGGCTACCGGTCTTTGAAAATCACCGATGGGCGACCAAACCTGGCCACTGACCTAAATTACTGGTCACCGACCTAACCAAGGTCGCACGCCACCTGACAGTGTGTGCGAGCTTGAAGTAATATTAATATAAACTTCGCTCCACTGGAGGAGGGGATCATTCATCATTCATCGATCATTATTAGTACACAAGTAACATCAGTACATCAGTATTATCATTACACAGCAGTTATACTTGAGTTCAGAGCGCGTCCCTATACAAGGTTAAACTTATAATTATTTCATAGTTGTGCATATTAGTTATTTATTTTAATCATTTAAATTATTTGTTATTTAACTCTTAAAATTATTTATTTATTTTTATCAATTCATATTAATTGTAGTTACCATCTCGCTCATTCAAATTATTGTAAAAATATAATCTATTTTTGTAAAATCAGTGTTTAGTATTTCGAGTCTAAAATCTATAAACTAACTTGCGCCTATTAAATCCTTCTTCAAGACATGTAACTTCATACCTCAGGAATCATGACAATTGATTCCACTACACATACATCATCTAAAATAACTTTTTTTCGGAATAACATTACAAATAAAAGTGATAGGTTTTGTTCTGTGCAGTTTCAAGTTTAAAGGAAATCGTTTCCGAGAAAATTATAGTCATTATAGTCGTAGTCATCAAGATCGTTATAGTCGTAACTGACGAACCATACATTGTTCGCCAATGTTATAGCCATTTCTGAGCCCTTTTTGAAGAGACCGGGCTCTTATCTCACAAAATTTTAGTCGAGAAAATTCCAAAAACCGTAAATCTTACTTCCAAAACTGTTGTCAAAAAAACTGTCTTATTTCCATTTATCAAATTTACTTCAAATTCGGAATTCTACCAATGCTACTAATTAATATATTAATATTACATAACTGATAGAACCATACATTGTACTGAAGTAGTACTTTAGAGGAAAGCCTAAATTTACTGCTCTCAGAAAACCCCAAAAATCAATTTTCCTGGGGAAGTATTTCAAATAAAATTGATGATGTGTGTATGTAGATAATAGGAAATTGTTGGAACTGTTTTCGATAAAATCACGAAAAACTGAAAGTAAAAGTTTCGGAATGCCGCACTTCCGGTTGATAGATTTTGACCGAAACATTTGTGTTGGATGCGATTGTTATAACTAAACGAAATACCAAGTTTCAGTTTCCTCTGATTTTTCGTTTTTGAGACATTTTGTTCAAACACACCCGGCGGGAGAGAAAGAAAGAAAAGTTTATTATGCTCTGGGACTGTGTCCCTTAAGAAAACAAAGAAATCTACATCCTTTAATAAATAAAATGATACTGCCTGATCTGCGAGAAGAAAATAAAATACATTTCTACTGACTACATTAATATAATAAAACTATTTACTTTAACTATGTACAGGTTTAAATTAAAATTAACACTAATAAGGAAGATAAGAGAAATAATAATAACTAATTTGTACAAACTTAACAATTTCCTCTAAACTTTACAATAAATAATTATAAAAGTAAAACTTGAATATAAAAAGTGTTTTCTCGCTTGTCATGTCAGTAGGTAAGGCGTTCCTAGTCTATTTAGCAGTAACGATAAATTTATTATTATAAGTAGCAGTCCTGTAAGGTCGTGTGTAAAGTCTAGAGTCAACAGGGCTTGTAGTTTGTAAGTCTAGTGCAGCTTTTACTGTAAACATATCCACCAGATATTGCGGTGTTTGTAATTTAAACAATTGATAGATAAAATTGCCTCTAAAATACTTTTTGTGGCGCTCAAAATTAAGCCAGTTAAAACAATGACAATGTATTGATTGCTATGTGGTCATCTTTTCTAGATATTTAATATCAACCGTATGCTGGAATTAAGTGATCTTGTAATTCTAAATTCAGTTCAGAGGTAAGGTCAGCAAACACCAGGCAGCTGTTATCAAAATAACGAAATATTAGTGTACTGATGAGATGTTTACTGAAGGTATAGTTAGCATATTATTATGGAGATTTAACTGATATAAGGATTTATTAACACTATTACAGATATCGCTAACATGATTATTCCAAGATACATGAATTTCCTCGGAAAAAAGAATACTTCTCTGTATATATAGTTGGTATACCAAATCGATTTTTTTGGAGAAAAACACAGAAAACTGAAAAAAAAAAAAAACTGTTCAATTCTAGACGCCACTTCCGGTCTACCGATTTTCTTCAAACTCGGAATTTCAGAATGTTTAATTCTGATTAATAATAAGAGATTGTCAGTACCAAACAATCAAAGAATGAGAGGGGGGAGAGAGAAACCATTCAATATAGACATTTTCTTCGTACTCAGGGGACCTCAAAATGTGTATATCCGGTGACAATTCAATGTCGAAAATTTGACACGATTGAGAGGAAAAAAAACATTCGCATTAATAGAAAAACTAACAATGACATCGCCCCCCCCCCGAAACTCCTTATATTCTATTTCTGGGAAAATTATTTCAAATTAAAAGTTGTGTGTTACCGTTAATTATAAGGAGTTCAAAGAAATTCCAAAGCTTTTTTCGAGATAATTATGAAAACTGAAAAAATAATAATTCAATAAAATGGTGAACTATCGGTAACCGATTCTGACCTAAAGGTTACTGTCATGTCCTCTGGCTTTTTCTGAAAATTCGGGCTTTTAAGCTGTGATGAGAATGCATATAAAGCGATACAAACACTAATTTCTGAGTGAAAACTCACTTTCTTCGTATTTAGAGGACCTGAAGTCGTATATTTTCGAAAAATCAATTTCGAAAAGCTGAATAGCTCATAATACAAAAATAAATAAGAAACAGTCAAATCTCTAACAGACGTTCCTTGCTGCATTCAATAGCTCCCGTAAATGATTCTATCTTCTATACACTGAGCCGATTAAATATGGAGGCATTCTTGGGTTTCTATAATGCCCAGATTTTTTTTTTTTCTTTCATAAGAATTCTGGTTTCATAAAGGGTTTTTCTGCCGGAAGTAACATATTTATTATTTAACTGTAACTATGGCTTATCTAAATCAGAATCTTTGGCATGACACCAAATTTGAGAGAGCCAAGGTCTGCCAAATGACGTTTTTTTGGGGTGCGGGCGGAGGGCATCATTTACATAGCTCGTTGAGATTTCTCTTGCCTAGTTTTAGCACATTTCTAAAGCTTACTGCTCCCATCGTGACCTTCCATTTTTATTCCAAATAACGAAACTGTGATTTTTGTTTTTGTTTTCTGTATAACTGTTGCTTATATTGAGCCGTTATTTAATATAGTTTTTATACCAGCTGAAAAAGTAAATTATTTTGGTAGGGCAAGTGGGGGTTGTATTTTTGGAATTAAAAAATTAAACAGTGTTATTAAAATAGTACAATTTAGTAAGTTGTCTGATTACCATGTTATAAAGTTAACCACTTCAAGTGGGGTTCTTCACATTCTCCGGTATATCTAAACTTTAATAGTTGGGAGAACAATTATCTGCAATTATACAATCTTTTATATGAAAATCAAAACCTTAATTTTATGATAATTGGGGACCTCAATGCAAGAATTGGCAGCTTACAAAATGTGTCCTCAAAAATGTTTTTTGAAGGTAAAAACTCAGTATTTGTGAAGAGGAAATCAAAAGATCTAATTATAAACAGTAACGGTTATAAATTGTTGAATATCTTTAATGAATTCGATTTATTGGTAGTGAATGGTCGAACCTCACTTGATTGTAATGGGGAATTTACTTTTGTTAGCAAAGGTGGAAGTTCAGTTATTGATTACTGTGCCATCTCCTCTAATTTTGTTTCATACATAAGTAATTTTTATGCAGATCCACAGCTACTTCCAGATCACATGCCCATAATTGTGACTTTTAAAAGTAACGATGCTGGTAGGAATGAAGATATCTTGCCCTATTTCCTAAGCTTGATTGGATGATTCAAAATAGTAAAAGCTATCACAGGAAATTGACAGTAAACTCGGATATCTGTAGAGTTTTGTTTGAAAAATTTAATATAGATCATTTATATAAAATAATATTGGATTCGATGAATATGGGAAAACAAACTAAGCATCAGCCTTTTGCGCGGAGAGGGCAAAGGTGGTTTGATCGTGAATGTAAACATTTGCGCAATCTTTCCTTTAAAAGTCTTAAAACCTATAGAAAAACAAATAGTGAGGAAGACAGAATTGTATTTAGGAAAGTTAATATGGAATATAAGCAATTATGTAATAGAAAACGAAAATTGTATTATGAACAAATAGTAAACCAATTAAGATCTATTAGGGACACAAAGGGGTTTTGGAACGCTGTAAATCATTTAAAAAATAAGGTATTTGTATTGAGTAATGAAATTCAACTGGTTGATTGGGTTGAACATTTCACTGTACTGTATAACCCTCCACTGTTATCTGAACGTATTCTGTATGCGGCACCATTCATTGTCAATGAGTTTCTACATAAGCCGTTTGTAATGTCCGAATTGAAAGTTGTTTTAAACTGTTGTAAAAATAATAAAGCGCCAGGAGTGGACCGAATACCGTACGAATTTTTCAAATTTGGGAGTGCTAATTTTCCTGGAATTCTTTTGACATATTACAATAGTCTATATGAAAAAGGTCAGGTTCCCTCTGATTTTAAAAAGTCCATTATATTTCCTTTGCACAAAAACGGAGATATTAATGTAGCATCAAATTATCGTGGTATATCTTTTGAAAACGCAATTGGTAAAATTTTTTCGTCTACTTTTGCAGAGATTGTCTCATTGGGTGCAGGTAAATAATGTATTGAAGGAGTTTCAGGCAGGATTCCGATCAGAGTATTCTCCATTGACAATATTTTTACACTTACAAGCTTGATACATATTCAGTTGTCACAAAAACGACGGAAACTATATACTTTTTTTGTGGACCTTTCGGCGGCATTTGATAGGTATGCCCTTATGTATAAGTTACATGAAATAGGAGTCTCATCGAAAATGGTGAGAATAATTCAGAGCTTGCATGAAAATACGGAAGCGGTTGTTTGGAATAAAGATAAATTCACTAGATCTCTACCTGTTAATGTGGGAGTTAAGCAGGGTGCTTTGCTCAGTCCTCTCCTATTTACCCTGTTTATAAATGATATAGAAGATTGGTTAATTGGAGGAATCAATGTAGGAGGGGTAAAAATAAAACTATTGGCTTTCGCGGACGATCTAGCATTAGTACCGGCTGACCCAACGAATTACAAGATAATATAAATGCATTGCAGAGATACTGCAATAAGTGGAATCTTTTGATTAATTTGCAGAAATCTAAGATTGTAGTGTTTCGGAATGGAGGAAGATTTTCTAAAAGAGATAAATGGAAGTTGGAGGAAATCAAATTGAGGTCGTCAAATCTTATAAATATCTGGGGTTCACATTGACTCCTCAATTAAGTTTTAACCAACAGACGAAAAGTTATCAAAGGCTAAAATAGGTATAAATTCAACTTGGAAGTGTTTCTTATCTAACAATAAAGTCCCGTTGTCTGCAAAATTGGAGATATTTAACTCGGTAAGTCGAGCCATCATGTGCTACGGAGCGCAAGTTGGGGAGGAAAGCCATATAAGCAGGTAGAACAGTTATTAACGTTTTTTATAAAAAAACTATTAGTGCGCCGCGTAACACGCCAAATTACATTGTTAAATTGGAAACCCGAATTCCCCCAGTTTTAATGTTTATATCTAAATTACACCACGACTATTTGTTAAAAGTTTTAAATCTGCCTTTATATAGGTATCCGAAATTATAGCCCTAGAAATAATTAAAAGGAAAATTTACTGGTATAAAGACCTTCAAATTAATAATAATAACAATGGCGCAATAGTTGATTTAAATTACGGGAACTTAAATAATTGGAATACTGCAGTGGTGAGGCTAAGGGAGGAAATATACAAGAATCAAATAGTAGATTGTATAAATAGGGCCAGGAATTCCCAGTTTAGTGTTATACATAAATACCTAAATTATGAGTTAGGGGACCAATTCTATTTTAACGATAAATTTACTACAAAGGATATCAGTTGGATTTTGAAAATTAGAGGTGGGCTCCTGAACCTAAATTATAAAAGGTACAATTTGGCAGAACTACCGCAAACTTGCTCACTCTGTAATGCAGAGGAAATAGAAAACATTGAACATTTTATGGCTAGATGCTCCTCATATAGTGAAATTAGAAAAAATGTTTTCAATAAAAACAGTTTATCGGAACAAGAATTGTTGTTTTACTTAAATGGAGGGGAGTGGAAATTCATAATAAGCTATTGTAAAATGGCTTGGGGCCTTAGGTCTAAATTAATTGCAGAGGCAATTTTGTGAATATATAATTCTTATATTTGATTAATTGATATGTTTATTTATATGCATTCTTATAAGCTATATGCTATTTATGCTTTATGCACTAATTGATTATGTTATTTTTTGTTATATTTCAAGTTTTCATAATTTGTTTGATGCGCAAAACAACAACTCTCCCACGATGGCATTGGCCAAGGGTTTAATGTCTTTTTGTTAAGGTTGAACTGTGTAAATTATGAATAATAAAGACATATTATTATTATTATTATTATTATTATTATTATTATTATTATATTGAGCCGTTATTTTACTTTGATACATGCAACTTTATAATTTGTTGGTTATTAAATTACTTTTGATGAGTTACAATAAATATTTGCCAGCTTTGTGGTAACTCTGAATGTTATTAGGATAAGCAGCCAGGGTAAAAAGGATTTATTTATGAGACCGTAATAACCGGGGTAACTAACAGCAATATGTCCCAGCCAGATCCCCACAAATTTCATAATCTATCGACTAAAGCATATTTTCAGCCAAATTCATCAATAACTGTAATTGAAACATTTAATCATTGTAAAACAATTTTTGTTCAATTAAATTGTCAAGACTCCAAATGAAAACTTTAATTAAGCAATCAGCCTTCATTACAGATGAATGGGATACCAAAATCCCACATTAAATGAATTTCCTCGGAAAAAGGGATGGTTCTCTGTATATATAGTTGGTATATCAAGTCGATTTTTTATGGAGAAAAACACAGAAAACTGAAAAAAAAACTGTTCAATTCTAGACGCCACTTCCGGTCTACCGATATTCTTCAAACTCAGAATTTCAGAATTTTTAATTCTGATTAATAATAATATGGATGATAGAATCGTTTAGTAAAATTGAAATAGCATTTTAGAGGAAATCATAACACCACCGCAGCCCCAAAATCCACCTTAAATGAAATTTTCTCGGCGAAATGTTTGGAATAAAAGTTGTCACTCCTTTATATGTGTAGTTGATTTATATATTGAAGTATAAGAATACTCTAGAGGAAGTAGGACTTCCTTTATATTTTCAGTGTGAGTTTTACTTTAAAGAGTGAGTCAGTCTAACAGGAGCTCCTGACTGGTAAACACACAATTGATTTTAAACGTAGCTAGTTTACATATTTACTGCAGAAAATTGGTAAATTGAAAGGATACGAATATTTTAGATACTTTAATAATTTTACATTTTTTGATGTCAAATAATTATTTTTTTTTTATTAATAAATATATGTAGTAAGTGAATAAATTCCTTTGTTATAGTATTGCATGTGTCATTATTTCTATATTTTAACTTTAAACACCAATTACTTCTACTAATTAATTGAATCTTTGAGGAAAATCGATAAGATAAAGAGACGGTAAGTAAAGAAAACGTTACAATTGGGGGCCGCTCAGGGATATCAATTTTAAAATTGATAGTTGGACCTTATTGGTGTTCAAAGTAAAATAATTGCGATATTGAAAGGAAGATTTTTTTTATGTATTGATAGATTGTTGTTTAGATAATTTCTATTATTCTGTAAATTGTTTTATTCTATAAATGCATTTGTAAATCATTTGATTCCCTTATTGGAATAAGAACAATCGATCGTAATTTGATATAAGTAATTAATAATAATAATAATTACAAAAAAAAAAAGAATGAAGGATATGAACTAAGATCAGACAAACGTAGCGTATTACGCAAACAAAACGACGAGTTTAGTTCACAGGACACGGCAGGAGGTGATCAAACATTAACACGCACTTCCTCTCTAACTAATCCTAACATGACAACCTAAATACACGACATTGAATCACGGATCAAATAGTTATTAGAACAACAAATGGAAATTTTTAACCAGAAACTTAATGAAATAATCACGAAAGAAATATTCTTTTACAGTGAGATTGAAGCTAGAATAACCAAAGAATGTAGTCGAGAATTATCCGCGGCATGAATCAGTGATACTGACGAGGCTAAGGATTGGGCACACACATGCAACACACGGGCACCTCCTTGTTGGTGAAAGAAGACCGAGGTGCCCTTGTTGCAGCGAAAGGCGCACGTGTAGGAAGGATGTAAGACTCAGAGAGAAAGAGCAGGCCTGCCACATGACAAGCGCGCTTTCTGCGAGAGGGTTCTCCTTACATAAGGAGGCTATTTAATTATTTAAAAGATATTAATGTATACTGTAGTATTTAGACTAGTAGTCAAGTTAGGTTAAGTAAACTGGGTGAAGGAATATCGAGTACTTCACCCAATTAAGTTAGTTTATTTTAAAGGGGAAAGGAATATTGAGTACTTTCCCCCTGTGTGAATGTGCAGTCTGAATGTATTTATTAGCATGAATGCATTTATTGGCGTGAATGTATTTATTAGCTTAAATGTATTTATTGGCATGAATGTATTCGTAGAGTGTATGTATTTATTGGCGAGAAAGTTAGTATGAATGTTTAGTTTAGGCTTTTATCCAAGGGTTGAAACAAATTATATAAAAGTATTTCATACCCATTAGGTTTAGTTCATTTTAGTATTAGTCCATTAGAGGGGTGCCGGAAAATTTGTTAAAAGTACTGCACCACTCAGTTAATTTGTATTATAAACTCCTTAATATCGGTTACATAACAATGTTATTACTTATGTGGATAATAGTCGAGAATTGATGCAATTCATAGTTAAAAAAGTGCTTTAGTTTTGCGTAAATCTACAAATCTAGTTTTAGTAGACTAAGGGATGGCACAAACAATATTCCACACTCCCCCTCGTCGACTAGCTTGATGATATAAGAGGGGATGTGTGGAAAAGCATTCGACAATCTAAAGCTCCACCCTACCTTGCTACGCAAGGTGTAGTGTTTGGAAGCCACATAGATTGGTATGGGCCATCCCGGCTCAAATGGCCACAGATCGTGAAGGAATGCAATTAGGGTGACGCTAATGATCATGGCAGTCGATGTGCCAAAAAAAAACAAAGTAGAACAAAATCAGATATCTACCATTCACATCTTGATTTATTATCAGAAGAAATCGATACTATAAAACACTTGCTTGGACAAAATTCGCGAAATTTAAGTTTACCGGAAGACATTCAAAAACCGAAGTACATAGTAACGAACACGAAGACATGTTCCAATATTATTGACAAAGATTTTATTTCGGATTTTTATAAAAATTATTCAAAAAATAAAATCACTTTTAAAGATAGTTATTCTGATCGGCCAAAATATTTTCTCAAAAATCTTGTCGAGGCTTTTCGAAGAATTGGTCATTACTATGATTTCAGACAGTTCATAACTGTGCACTTATCTGGGGAGTCGTTAGAATGGTTTGTCACGCGAGCAGAAAGTTTAAATACAATCGAGTTATTTGCACATAATTTTGAGAAAAGATTTGGTGGAGATAAATACGATTTGATAGTCCGTAGAGAATTAGACAATGGGCATTACAAATATAATTTACACATGAAACCCGGGGAATACTTCAGCCACTTAATTGCAAGAACACAGGATTGCACACATCCGTTTAGTGAAGTTACCTATATGAGCTTTTGTCAAAAACTTCGGGGAGACGATTGAAAATTGTATTCGCATTCAAAATATAACATTGGCTGATGCATTACATGAACAAATACACCGCGTTGGTATTGATTTTATAAGAATGGAAGTTCAAGGTTACAAAACACAAAATTATTTCTAAAGAAAAGAAACCAGAGCCTATAGGCCTCAGGATCCTCGTACGTCGGAACCTGTTCAAACTGTCACTTTTAACGCGAAACTGAACAATAACTCTGATGGATACAATAAATTTGGAAGGGAGAGACCAAACAATGATCTTTATCAAGATTCTAATATATATCGTTCTAGTAGATATACTACGAGAAGGGAGCCATTTTCAAACCAGAATAGTGTCGAACAGCGCCGTGATCACATACATCACAAACAAATTAGACATGTCCACACAGTAGGGGATACATTTTATATCTTAAAATCACTACAGGAAAAATTTAACGTACTTAATGATAATATGTTAAAGTTACTGGAATAAAAAAACGGATTAGTAGGGACAGAAACATCTGTCCCAACATAAGTTATATGGAAATTGGAGAACAGAATGAACACAATCGCAATGTAACGGCATCTTTGCCCAATAGTACCTTATCAGAAAAGAGAAAACGAAGGAAATTCGTAAATCCATTTCATAAAAATTTTGAAGTTAATCCCTCTCCGTCACCAAAGAACATTCATACATTAGCTTCCTTTAATAAACAGAGTGAGTCAAGTATTCAGTCACTGACCAAAGAATTCACTGAATTATTATTAAATGACAATTTTGGTACTCCTGAAAAAATTAAGAAATGTTAAGGTGCGTCCTCTGTTTGTACCTTAGGGGAACATGAAACAGAGGCGCTCGTTGATAGTGGATCTGCTATCATATGTATACAAGAACAATTCTATAATCAGATCAAAACTAGCATATTAATGAAGAATAAACGGGAGCTACCCATACAAAATATATACATTACTACTTCCACAAAGTTTTATTGAACATTAAATTAGGCGACTATTTCGATACGGACATTATATTTTACGTTGTACAAACTTAACTAAAAATATTATTCTTGGGATTGACTTCCTTTATTTGAAAGCACAATTGGGTTTTACAGAACAACAACTTATATTACATAGAGACGGATCAACAATCAATTCGGACTTCGTGGCCTCATACATGAATGATAGTCACAACATCACGTTGCACATTAAAAGGACATCTGAAGACAGGAATTATCTGATGCAAAAATTCAAGAAAAAATTTACGAAATTACTGATACAATTGGTAAAGATAAATCAGATATAATAACAGAAATAGAGACATTACTTCAGGTTCATAAACACATTTTCAGTAAAAAACGGGAACAATTAAAATTTTACATACACCTTAGAAATTATGGATGATACCCCATTTCACATTAAAAATTACCCTATACCGCACCATAAATTACAACTGGCGAGAGAAGAAATTTACAAACTCTGTGGCCGACCAAATTGAAATTAATTGAGTTCCTCTTAAACAATACATTCCATCAAGGAACAAAAATTATCCAATTGAAATTCATTATGGAGTTCCAAGAGAAAATTTGTTTTCACTATTTCCAAATATTTTAAAGGACAGGAAAAGATAAATGACGAAACATTAAGAGTCAAAAAAGAGGAAGCGCAGAAGATTATTGTGGAATCCAGCGAAAAGCGAAAGAAAAAATTTGAAAAGGGGCACCCTTTTACAGAATTTAAGGAAGGAGATCTGGTTCAAGTTCACTCTCTACGAATCCCGAAACATAGCCGAGAAATACCGAAACTTCTAAAATTTTGGGATGGACCCTTTATTATTCTGCAACGGCTTAGCGTGGGCACGTATTCAATTGGCGACATAGAGTCACGCACTATTCGGGATACGTTTAATGTTCATCCCTGAAGAAATATCATCTTCGGATACAAAGCATGATTAATGTTATTCCAGAATTATTTCGACAGGAAGAGAAAATTTGAGCTACAATACAGATATTTTAGTTCAAATTTTCCTCCTGAGCGGGGGGCAATTGGAGTATAAGAATACTCTAGAGGAAGTAGGACTTCCTTTATATTTTCAGTGTGAGTTTTACTTTAAAAGAGTGAGTCAATCTAACATGAGCTCCTGACTGGTAAACATATATTTGATTTTAAACGTTGCTAGTTCACATATTTACTGCAGTAAATTGAAAGGGTACGAATATTTTAGATACTTTATCATCTTACATTTTTTTTATGTCAAATAATTATTTCTTTTATTAATAAATATATGTAGTAAGTAAATAAATTCATTTGTTGTGGTGGTTGGTTCCGCAGAGCTGGAAAGCATCAGAGACATTTTCCGTGGTAGCCTGCTTTGGGGAAACATCGCAATATTTAGAAAAACTGATATATCAACATAAATATGATATAACCAACAAAAAAGAAAATACAGCTTATCCCAACATGTTTTAGAAAAGAACCATGTTTCTGACTTCGCTGACGTAGGGGTCTTGGATTTTGAAAGTAGGCACAAAAAAAAAGCTTTTTAAAGAAATGGTATACATTGCTCAAGAGGAAAAATCCTGTAACAAAAAAACGGATGTAGCAGGATTAAATATAGCTTACTACAATTTAATAAACCAAACCTAATGTTTTGTTACTGTAGCATCTGGGGGCCAGTTCAGAAAACACATGCCATAGAAAACCTTTATGTTACCTACCCCTGGATAGCATTATATTTGTCTTTCTACTATTAACTTTGGTGCAATATTTTTAGTCAGCAGAGGTTGAACTTTTTTAGTTCTTTAGAAATAATAGTTTATTTAATATTAAAATAATAGAATATATTTTATATAATTATAAAAATGCAACAATAACATTTGATGAAAACATCTTAGTTTGGTAGGTTATCTCAACACACTTAGTATTTCTATTTTTCAGTTTTATTTTCATGTAATATTTTTCATATTTATTCGTTTTGATTTTGTTGTTGTATACAGGTACTGAGGAAGATTATGAAATATAATCGAAACGTTTACCTTTAACTAAAATTTTTTTTCATTGACCAATACCCGAAAATCTATAGACATTTTGTAAATTTGTAATAAAGCTTTTTATCTATCTATTTCTACATTTTTTTTTATCTTTGAACACCAATTACTTCTACTAATTAATTGAATCTTTGAGGAAAATCCATAAGATAAAGAGACGGTAAGTAAAGAAAACGTTACAATATATATATACATAAAATCAACAACAAAGCTTTGTCACGGCAATCTTAATTTAAAACCAAACTTTCTGGTTATCCAGAACACCGCTATTATTAATTAAAAAAAAACATGTTCCAAATAAAAGCGTTAGGTTCATATATCTGTGCTGTGATTATTCTAAGATTAAAGAAAATCGTTGGGGCCTTTTTGGAGAAAAAAGAATGTATATTCATTCTGTAATTTCGCATTTCTGGTTAATTGCAGAAAATCTGCAAATTTGGAATTCCGGCACGCTTGTAATGTGTGTTAAAAAAATAGTTTTGTAATGTGCACTTCCGATTCGTAGTTTGACCGAAATATTCGTGTCAGATGTGGTGTTGTTACCTAATTGAAAAAAAAAAAAATCACTAATAACATTGTCCCCCCGTAGGGGGAAGTGGATTAGCCTTCTTCAGGGATCTAGGCGTCCCTGCGGGATTCCCAGCCTAACAACACTACAATACGCTCATACTGACATCCTTAACACTACACACTACACATAGGACCTGCAGAGGTAGTTGATGTGTGCAGCTACTTGGGTTCAGCGCACCCACAGGTAAACTTGAGCTCCCCACCACACACATTCACTCACACCTGAACACTTGACACTTTACAGACGACCACACACACTGCATGAACAAGGACACGCACTCGTCGAGAGCTCGGAGTATAAATATCTCTCCCTCGTGCTTGCCGGCACGAGGCTTTGGGGCTAGGGTGGAAAAGGGGATCCTGGGCATTGAGGGAGACGACGACCTGCGGGCGTCCGATCCCAACACATGTCTTTGGCCTCGGCTTCACCCGAGAGCTCTACCTGGGGGATAGCCCGACCCCAGGAAGGCTAGGGAATTCCGCCTCAGGCGGGTTCCTAGGGTTAGGAGGGGGGCCGCGGGGGCACGGGTCGATGCTTCAGTATTGGAACGCTGTCTTCCGCGGCACCCGACTATATCGAGGTGCGATGGTCTACCCGGACAGTAACCGGGTGCATTTGATCGTCCGAGGAGGCGGGACCACGGATCTCGATGAAACTATATGATTAAACTATGGATAATCATAATTTTTTTGGGCCCAGCCCACCAATTCCTATTTCCCAATTTCCTCCCTCCAGTCCTTTTCCTACACCAACTAATCCTCCTCTTCCCAACCCAACCCAAAATGTTCCTGTCACCATCCCGTCTACTTCCACCACCCTCCAGTCACCCATTCCCCCTAACCCATCGGATCTAACTGGCTTCAGACCTGGCATGGACACGGACAACGACCACGGAAAACTTTCTTCTGGGATGCAGTTTACGCTGCAGCCCTACAACCCTTCTTCTCCGCCGAGGAAGAAAGCCAAGGGAGGCCACAGGAAGACAACTGAGGTAGGTATAAAATTTATTGATTTAGATGAAGATAATTGGGGTCGATTTTTTATAGTTAGGAAAAAAGAAGGAACATTCTCAAATGAATGTTCGTTCAAACTGCATAAGTTTATTAAGAGTATTATAGGGAAAACGAGAACTGTCAAAAAACTCAATGATGGCTCTATCTGCATAGAAGCTGAGAATCGTATACAAGCTAAAGCTATCTTGAGTTTGCAAAAATATATGGATGCTGAATTGGAGACAAGTCCCCACAAGAGGTTAAACAGCTCACAGGGTGTGATCACTTGTCGGGACTTTTTAAACAGCTCGATTGAGGACATAAAAGAGGGTCTGGCAGAGCAAGGGGTAATAGAGGTGAGGAGAATAAAGAGAAGACAGGACGGATCCCTAGTGGATACCGCTTCTCTTGTCCTCACCTTCGATCGTCCGAAAGCCACCACAGACGATAGATGCAGCCTTCTACAAGCTTAAGGTGCGTCCCTACATCCCTTCACCAATGAGGTGCTTCAATTGTCAAAAGTTCGGACACACATCTGCAAGATGTAAAGCTACTGATGCGGTTTGCATATGCGGGAAACTTAAGCATGAAGGAGAGTGTACACCGCCAATAATATGTGTAAACTGTGGCGGAGACCATACTGCCAGATCCTCGGGGTGCCCGACTCTAGTGAAGGAAAAAGAAATACAGAAAGTTAAGACACTACAACAATTGCCCTACCATGAGGCTAAGGCAATTGTTGAAAGTAAATCCTACGTTTCCAAAGAAGTTACCTTTGCAGAAAAATTGAGGGCACCCACTTCAGTGGCACAATTTCTAGCCCCTGCCCAGATTCAAGGGCAAACAATTAGAGGTTCTTCCCCCGCTTTAAGGGGAACCATCGTTAAGGTGGGAGAAATCCCGCCACCCAATTTCTCCCCTGCCATAAGGGGAACTACTGTAAAGGTGGGAGAAATCCCGCCACCAAAACAAGATCCCCCTTTGGGGGTTCTGGTAGCCGAAGGCTGCCAATAACCACTCCCACAACCAGTGGGTGTGGCACAATGGTGGGATTAATCCCACCTAAACAAATGGCCCCCTCCGAAGGGGAGTGGAAGGTGGTGAGCCCACCAAAACGCTCTCCTAGGAGGAAAGAAGCTACATTTTTATTGCCATCATCCTTCCCAATAAGGAGAAGGGTAAAAATTACGAAAGGACCTTCAAACGTCCTCCGGCGACAGTGTCCGCTCTCCAAAACAGCAATGGCTGCAAATGGGGACGGACATTGAAGCCTCAGAATCGGAGGGAGGGAATACATCAGACCAACCTCCCTAGACGAAGAAAGAAGGGTTGGCCCAAGGGCAAACCCAGGAAAAATTGTGCCACTGATTAAACAGACGATTCTTATGATTCAGCATCCATATCTCATACATTATGTACTAATGAATACATGTAACACTTTTAGTAATGTCAAAAATAATACAATAACACTTGTAAATATGCTTTCGTTAGGTATTAGAAAGATTCTGCCAGGTACTATCTTCAAATATATATATGTGTGAGTCCATTCTTCAATGGAATATGCGGGGCTACACGAGTAATATAGAAGGACTACGCCGAATGGTGGCGGAACAACGTCCTTTTGGGTTGTGCCTCCAGGAAACAAAGATTCGTCCAGGGCAATTTTTGAGAATCCCTGGGTATATCGTATATAGCAAAGAGGTACAACCTGCCCCAGGTGGGAGGGCGCACGGTGGTGTGGCCGTCTGTGTACGGGATAATATCTCCAGCAGACGGCTAACCCTGGAAACTAACCTACAAGCTGTTGCCGTGCGCCTAGCCACACCACTGCAGATCACGTTAGTTAGTATATACCTGCCGGATATCTTCTGGCGGAGGGGTGATCTGGAGAATCTGCTCTCGCAGCTCCCTGCCCCGGTGTTGTTGATGGGAGACTTCAACAGTCACAACACCTGGTGGGGGTCAGTTAGAACTGATGCTCGAGGCAGAACTCTTGAGGAGATTATAGACAACGCTAATATGACCCTCCTCAACAGTGGTGAAGCAACACATTTTAATGCACATTCGGGTGACTTCAGTGCAATTGACCTGAGTATGGCATCACCCACCGTTGCAGTTCGCTTTGAATGGACCACACTAGATGAACTATACCATAGTGATCATTTTCCAATCTTAGTATCGACCTCCATCTCCAGGTCAGATTATATCATACCTTGGAGATACGACATCAAAAGGGCAAATTGGCCTGCTTATGCCGCCAAAGTGGTGACACCCACCCCTACAGGAAATGTCACCCACGATGCAAGTATATTCACAAAGGCGTTGATGCATGCAGCCGGCAGTACCATACCTAGGGTTGGCGGGAAAATCGCAAGACAACCCGTCCCCTGGTGGACTCCGGAGTGCAAAGCAGCCAATGCGGCAAAAAAGCAGGCCCTGAATAAATTTAAAAGGTATCCGACGGAGGAGAATTTAATAAAATTTAAAAGACTTAGAGCCAGAGAGAAGCTTATAATCAAAGAAGCAAAAAAGGTAACCCTCACCTCCTATGTGTCAAAGATTTCTACATCTACGACGTTAAAGGAGGTGTGGGATAAGGTAAGATCCCTCTCTGGAGGGCGCAGAATCCCGTCGATACCAGCTCTAATAATTAGCGATGTCGTCGTCACTGAGCCGAGAGACGTGGCTGAGGCCTTTGCCAGACATTTTTCTCAAGTTTCTAGTACACAAGGTTACTCGGCCGAATTCCTCCGGCGAAAAGGTGACGTGGAGAGACAACCACTCGACTTTGAAACCGCCATCAATGAAGCTTATAATGAACCGCTGACAATTCAAGAATTAGAAAATGTTTTAAAAACATGCAAAGATACTTCTCCAGGGGTGGATGGAATCCCATATGCCATGATTAAAAATATGAACGCTATTGGAAAGGAAAGCCTTCTTAGGCTGTACAACAGCATATGGGAGACCGGTCAATACCCTGATGGTTGGCGGGAAGCAGTGATTGTACCGATCCCCAAAGAAGGAAAAGACCCTAGTGATCCCTCTAGTTACAGACCTATTTCGTTGACCACCTGCTTGAGTAAGGTCCTCGAATCTATAATCAATTATAGATTAATATATGTCCTAGAAACAAGAGGATTTTACAGCCAGCATCAAGCGGGGTTCCGCAGATATCGTTCCACGTTGGATCAGATGAGTCGTCTCGAGGTCTATGTGCAAAATGCATTTATGCGTAGAGAGCATGTGCTGGCCGTGTTCTTCGATCTTGAGAAGGCTTACGATACAACGTGGAAATATGCGATTCTGCGGAAGTGTCACGAATGGGGGTTGAGAGGGAAACTGCCGAGGTTCCTCCGTGGCTTTTTAGAGTCACGCAGGTTCCGAGTGCGACTGGGGTCGGTACTTTCGGACCCACATTTTCTTGAGAATGGAATACCTCAAGGGTCGGTACTGAGTGTCACATTATTCACGATGGCGGTTAATTGTCTAGCCGAAGTTGTAGGTGACCCTCTCCAAGATCTTTATATGTTGATGACCTCGCACTTTATTTATCAGGGGCTGATCTCTGCGAGGTCAGAGAAACCTTACAACAGGCAATAGACAGAGTGGCTGATGAGGCTTCTAGGAACGGATTTAAATTCTCTAGGACAAAGACGGTGTGCCTACACTTTTGCCGGTTGAGGCACGAGCATAGCCCCCCCAATTTGTTTCTGGATGGCACACCAATTCAGTATAAGGAAAGCATCCGATTCCTGGGCCTCATATTCGATACTAAGTTAATCTGGCAGGATCATATAGACTATACATGTAAGAAAGCAAGGAGAACCCTCGATATTTTAAAATTTCTTGGCAGCTATAAATGGGGTGCGGAGCGGGAGATCTTAAAGCGTATCTTCATCGCACTTACTCGCTCCAAACTGGAATATGGAGCGCCAGTATATAGCTCAGCGCGCAAGTCACGCTTGAAGTTATTAGATAGAATTTACAATGAAGGTATTAGGTTATTCACAGGCGCCTTCCGAACCAGTCCTTTACAGAGCCTCTACGTAGAGTCGGGGATGCTACCACCTCAGCTTAGAAGAGAACAGCTTACCCTGACCTACATCGCCGGAATATGGGGAAAGCGGTTTCATCCGTTATTTCACACCATATTCGAGAGCCCATATGAACAAGAATTCCGCCATCAACGATCGCGGACGCGACCCCTCGGGGTCCGAGCTCTAGAGATGTTAGAAGCGGAGGGAATCGAGTTTGGGCCAGTGGAGGGTTGGGGCTTTGCTCTCACACCTCCCTGGTTATTACCTTCCGCAAGCGTTCGCATGGACCTGGCAATATACAAAAAAGAAGAAACACCATCCGTCGTCTATAGGCAAAATTTATTACAACTGTTAAACTTCTATAACGATTTCCGACCTATCTTTACAGATGGGTCGAAGATAGGCGACGGCGTGGGTAGCGCCGTGTACACGGAGGGAGTTACCCTGAGTTGGACACTCCCTCAGTATGCAACTGTGTACACGGCAGAGATGTTTGCAATTTGCCAGGCCATAAACTTGATAAAAGAAAAAAGATATAATAAGTCACTAATATTGGCGGACTCATTAAGCGTATTAATGGCTCTCCGGGATAAATTCTCGACAGACCCAATGGTCATAAAGTTATACAGTTTGCTGTTTCAACTAAGCGCACATGGTCAAAGGGTGACGTTCGCCTGGGTGCCGGGCCACATTGGTGTATCCGGTAACGAAAAGGCGGACGAGGCAGCCAAACAAGCTGCCTCTACTTATACTGAAGTTATCACACCTGCGCGTCCCACTGACTTACAAATTTTCATGAAAAATGTTATAAATAATAAATGGCAAAGTCAGTGGGACAGAACAAATGAAAAATTAAAAGAAATTAAGCCATGTGTGCGAAATGCTACAGTCGAGACTTACCCGCGGCATGAATCAGTTATACTTACGAGGCTAAGGATTGGTCACACACGTGTGACACATGGGCACCTCCTTATTGGTGAAAGAAGACCGAGGTGCCCTCGATGCCGAGAAAGGCTGACGGTGGCACATGTGTTGGTAGGATGTCAGGCTCTGCGTACACAAAGGGAAGAAGCAGGCCTGCCATATGACAAGCGCGCTATTTTACACGAGGGTTCTCCTTACACAAGGAGGCTATTTACTTATTTAAGATCTATAAATGTATATAATAGAATTTAGGTTAGTACTTAGATTAAGTGAATCTGGGTGAAGGAATATTGAGTACTTCAACCAATTAGGTTAGTTTATTTATTATAAAGGGGAAAGGAATATCGAGTACTTTCCCCTTGTGTGAATGCATAGTATGAATGAATCATAAGCATAAATGTATTTATTTGCGAAAATGTATTTATAAGCGTGAATGTATTTTATTGGTCTGAATGTATTTATTGGCGAGAAAGTATTTATTAGCATGAATGTTTTTCTTTTAGTAGTATGAAAGTATTTATTGGCGAGAATGTATTTATTAGCGTGAATGGTATTTTTTAGTAGTCTGAAAGTATTTATTGGCGAGAGTGCTAGCATGAATGTTTAGAGTAGGTTTTCTTTTATCAGGGGTTGAAAGAAAATTTATAAAAGTATTTCAACACCATAGCTTTAAGTTAAACTTAATTTTGATCATTTTAAGATGTGCAGGAACATTAGTTTAAAGTACTGCACATCCAAGTTGTACAGTAAATAGCCTCTTCCACGATATTATTGTATTATAATTAATTATTAATTAATGATAGCAATTTATTTTGTAAATAATACTCTTAATAAACACCTTTATTATATATAGATTAATGAATAAATAGTAATTTTTGTTACATTAGAATCGACCCCAGTTATTAATAAAATTGATTAAAAGTTATTAATAAAATAAGGGATGGCACAAACAATAAACCCACACTCCTCCTCGTCGACTAGATCGATGATATAAGAGGGGATGTGTGGGTAGATCCTCGAATACCTGTGGCTCCCCCCTGCCTTGCTGAGCAAGGTGTTGTGTGTGGAAGCCACACAGGTTAACCTGTGCCATCCCAGCTCGAGTGGCCATAGAACGAGAAAGCTTAAACGAGTGGAGGCGCTAATGACCATGGTAGTCGATGCGCCGGGAAAAAAAAAAAAAAAAAAAAAATAATAAATGAATTAATTTTAATAATAATAATAATAATAATAATAATAATAATAATAATAATGCAAACGACTGCCTACACTTTCACCTACGGGAGTCTCAACAGATCTTTTATGTCGAACTGGATATGATGCATTTGGCTAGCCACCCTCACTACAAATCTAAGATGTATTTGAGTATGTGAGAAAACACATATGTAAGATAGACAGACATTCTGGAATTCGGTCAGAAGAGGAGAGGAGATGAAAGTCACGACAAATCTAACGGTGATCTATCAACAGAAATGTGTGCAGACACATTTACAAGACCGACAAATATCATACAGACTGACATACAATTAAAACAAACAAACAGACAAGGAGACATGCAAGCAATAGAATGATATGTTGTGACAAGCCCTACATCAGACAAGCAACACCAGCTTTTGACACGGCTACCTCCTAATTCCTCAAATGGATTTCAGTGTAAATACGGGTCAATTCGGCTGTCTAAATTGGACTTTAAATAGTATTCTACGAATCAACAAGTCTAAAGCCAGTCTTCTAAAGCCAGTCTTCAGGAATTGAAAGCAGTCTTCAACGAGACAACAAGTCTCTAAAACAATAAATAATTAGTCTTGCAAACATCTTTATTGTCGTAAGACTAAACATCATTAAATGTCTTAATATCACATTCACAGACTTAAAAACTTTCAACAAGTGTTTACGAACACATCATCTTTTACGTGGTCACCAGTCTACAGTCTTCAGTCATTGTCTTCGGGCGAACTTTTTATTCGTTCTCTCAATGTGCACTATTACTAAGTAAAACGATTAAATATTCATTGAGAGTAACAGTTAATAAGCAGAGGGTTTGGTTAGTTCAATGACACTGTTTGACAATTTAGTTAAGTCACACTTCTGGGTGTTGGATTTTTTCGGTACTTCCATTTCAGGTGCTGAGATAGTATCCAAACGGAAAGAGAAAGAGTTTGAGCGACTTTTCCTTGATTTTTCGTTTTTGTGATATTTTATTTACCATACAGACATTTCGCTAAAAACATTTTTTTCGTTGTGGGCGGGTGTTAGTGTAGTGGTTATGAGCATGGACTTGTAAGTGGGAGGACCCCAGTTCGAGCCCCGCGTATAACTGCTAAATTTTATATTGGTATGAAAAAATGTTAACAGTAAAGTCGGTGCTTTCGCCCCCGTCCGCGACACCTAATTTGGTAGTTGGCCTTACTTTATAATAAGGCATTAAAATAGGCATTACTTTACTTTATTTTTTCGTTGTCAGGCGATCTCAAAACATGTATGAACTAAGATTTTTCAAAAAACAAATTCAGACTTCCTTTTTTTTTTAAGCAAATGAGAGCCGAACTTCGCACTCTGTTAAGTACTCATTCAAATGTCCTATATTGGATTATTTTGGGTTTTGTCCACGTTTATACAGATTATCGCGAACATCGTTTGTTTTTTTAGCCATTTAAACTATAATTGCAATACTATGGTGTTTCATAAATAACTATTCTACATTAATTTGGATGTGAAAGAATGCAGAATAAGTAATAGAATTATTTAATATATTTATGTGCACTACAAGAGAAGATTAATATCTGGAATCCCTAATCAGTTTATTGTTCAGAGAAAATTTTTTTTTTTTCTTTTTAACTTGAATTTTTTAAAATTTCTTTATTCAAGAAAACAAAATTTGGTGAAAAAAATCTAGATAAATAATTGAAACGGTAGGTAGGCCGCTTTGAATAAGTAAAGTTCTATTATTGTGGTTTTCGGAGTTGACTTGTTGCTTGTAAACAATGGTTGACTCTTGACAGTTCAGAAGAGCTAGTCCTCTTGCAATGATTAATTCTAAAATATCCACCCAGCTCTCCGTTTCTCTAGTATACTCGAAATCTTATATACACCATCTCAGTTTATAGAACTATCATTATCGTAACTTCTCTGTCAGCACATTTACATTAAAACACAAAGAACCAAGACATTCGTTGATTTTTTTATTACTTTCACTAATTCCTAGTAGAAGGAATATTACGATCGTGTTTTCACTGGAAATACATGTTTTGAGATCGCCTGAGAACGAAAAAGAAATGTTCCTTGCGAATGGTCTGTGTGTGTGTAAATAAAATATCTCAAAAACGAAAAACTCAAGGAAAAATCGCTAAAACTCTTTCTCTTTCTGGCAACTTAAACGGAAGTTCCGGACAAAATCCAACAACCGGAAGTACAACTTAACTAAATTTTTTTTCTTCAGTTTTTCGTGATTTTCTCAGAAACTGCTCTAGCAATTTTTCTTTAAACTTTATATACTATCTGTACACATAGATTCCTATCACTTTTATTTGAAACATTTTTCTAAAGAATATTAATTTTTTTGAGGGAGTCCTAAGGGATCATTCCTTCAAAGTACCACTTAAATAAAATGTATATTCTGCCATCTGCAATCGGTTAATCGAAATTGCAACTTTATAGGAATAGCTTATTCTTCACCTCTTTGCCCAAACCAAAACTTTCATTTTTGTAGATGATTTAAAATAAGTAACTAGTAATTTTTAATTTTCTTTTTTTAAGTTTCTGTGCTATAAAATACGAATCGTATGTTGCAAATTTCAAAGTCCCTACATCTTCAAAACTTTATCTATACGTAAGTTTAATATTTATTTTTCCAAACAAAATTTTTGTTTATTACTTTTTATTTTACAATTTTATTAATGCATTTTTGGTTCCTTATTGTATTATATTTTAGATTTAAGCTTTGATAAAGACAGGTAACTCTGTCGAAATGTTGGCATAATTAATTGTTTTTTTTTTCCTTGATCCTCACCAAATTTCTTTATAACATAGATTTATCAACAACAGTCAACCAAATACTTTTATCTGGTATTTTATCCGTCGTAGCATGCATATTGATTTTGTTCCTAACCGGTTTCGGATTTTCATCCATCATCAGAGCAAATTCACCAAGTTCGAGTAGAGAGTTCACTTCAAAGAAATGTTTATGTTACACTCACACTTCTTGGTTGTATATATGTGGGGAGGTTATTATAATTATACTTTTATATAATTATTTTTATAAAAAAAAATATATTTATAATTATTTATATAATTTTATAAAAAATTATACATATTACATACTCTTATTCAGTAAATATTATTGATAAAACTAATTATGTTATGAAGAAATTTGGTGAGGATCGGTCATGAAAGAAACATTCAATTAGCCAACGTTAATTCTGTACACGAACCTAATAAATTTGCTCTGATGATGGATGAAAATCCGAAACCCGTCAGGAACAAAACCATATGCATGCTACGACGTGATAAAATACCAGATGTTATCCAGCATTGCGGACCCACCCACACTTTTCAAAAATACTTTTACATTTACAGAATAGGTTTTTGAGTAGTTTTTTATTTTCTCGAAAATGGCTGCCATGATTTTCTTTAATCTTGGTATATTAAATGCTTCTGCCTATCACTTTTATATTCAGGAAAAGTTGTTTTTCGGAAGTTATGAGAAATCCGCAACGTCAAACATATTTGTTCAATATTATTGGCGCTCTATTCTGAACATAAACATAATCACTTCTATACCTGTCTGGATGGTATTCGTCCCCTCCGTCACCTCTATGTTTATGTTAGGACCATTGTGTAAATTTTGATGTGTATAGAAGAGGTGACATTTCTTTTTTATGGAATCGTACTAACAGCAGCAAGAGAAAGTCATGTGAGTGTTTCATATCAGACTTTTTAATCTCTGAAGGCACATTTTGAAGGAATTATTAAAAATTTCAGAGAATTCTGGATTATTGCTGACAATTAAACTTTCAAATAAAAAAGAAAAAAACATGCTTAAGATGAGAATAGGTTAGGAGAAACGGCGGTGCTGGAAAATATAAGCTAATTCCATGATTGATGGCTTCATTTTGTCATTGTCAGCCGTTTTGGCGCGCCCATTTCGATAAACGTTGTGACATTAAACAAAATCAGTAAAGGCTCAGATTTGAGCAGTCTGTATAGTTCATAAAATAAAGCAAACTATCATGAAAACTAAAGCAAACTCCGATGTTTTAGATATTATTGTGCAAGTCGTGTGATTGTTTCACACCAGATTTATATTCATTTGCAGAGATAGAAAACTGCATGGATTTCATAATTTAATGAAATTATTTTTTAAATTTAGTCATACATTATTTTTAAATAATTAATTTTTAAATGGAGCATCTGGCTATGAGTTTTTTTTTGATCTTCTGTCTATAATTTATCAAAATTCTAGTACAGAGAACATAAATAAAACAGCGCTAGGATTAATGCTGGCCATAGTATATGGATAAAATGAAGTGCTCATAGGAATACAATGAGTGAAGCGACATTGAATAAACCAACAACATATATATAAACCCAAACAGTACTGGAATCAACTATATTTGGGTCACCAACTATGTTCTGGCTGGACCTAACAACAAGGACTAATAAATATTGTCGGACCAAATGGTTTGTTTTACTGCATACTGGGAAGCGCAAGTAGTGGTCCCCGGCGCTTTTTGCCGATGTGTGTGGGTGGTGTGTATTGCACGCTTCGTATGTGTTTGGTGTTTTTAGTGTGTACATGTAGAACCAGTTTCCCTGTTTGATTCATTGGAATCAAAAATCATTGTATGGTATTTTCACTTCAATTTACTGTACTGTTTTTACTGGTTTCTCTGATATTGATGTCGGCTAGCAATGGTATATAAGAGCAAATCACAAAAGTGATAAAGAGCACAAAGAAAGAGAGAGATGATTGTGGGTTAAAATTTCACTCGGGATAACCCTTCACCAGATTGTCCGACGTTCAGAGATTTTGCATCCGCTTAAACATATTCCGGAACACTACCCGGTACATTTACACACACATTCACAACGGGCTAGGGATACTCCCAATGTTTTATATTTATACATAAATAAGCAAACAAAACATATATACACGATACTCAATATATACGTATATATATATCCGGACATATAAAACATGAACAGTCGTTGTTACAAGCGCAATACGATAGTATCGTTCCATCCCGTTCCATCGTTTCATTTCTCTCCACACGATTTACACATCTATATGTCAGTATTATGCACACTGAACCTAAGCGAGCTTAATACCAAAGTGGATTTTTTTTTGTACTGACTGACGAGGTTAGTGCGGTCCGATAAACCTAACACGCCATACCGGAGTATTTGCCCTTCGCTTTTGTTAAAGCTTCTATATTATATATAATCATATATATATATATATACGAAGTTTGGGCCAGTGAGGATGCCAACTCATCTTGTCATGGTTCAAATATTGACATTTACCCG
Source organism: Triatoma infestans (assembly GCA_011037195.1). Classification (NCBI taxonomy): domain Eukaryota; kingdom Metazoa; phylum Arthropoda; class Insecta; order Hemiptera; family Reduviidae; genus Triatoma; species Triatoma infestans. The sequence goes on along the minus strand of JAAEAF010003717.1, from coordinate 61,796 downwards.
CCCATTATTATTATTATTATTTTTTTTTTACAACCATTCCATTGGGTTAACAATAATAATGAAAGAAATATTTTACAAATGTCTATTTTTTGTTTTTGTTTCCCAAGTTTTTTTGAAGATAACATTAAATGATATTTGAATACATGGACGACAATTATTTTTAAGCCAAGTCTTAGAAACAGAAATTACATGGAAAAAATAAACTTTAAAGTGCAAAGAAATAAGTTGAAAGAAACTGAATCTACATAAATTGCAGACATTTTTCAGTTGTTCGCTTCAACGCCCTCAACGTTTTTCTTTGCAAAAAAAACATTCAGTAAAGTCGCACTTCCGGTTAATGGATTTGCCCGAAATTTTCGTTTCTGATGGAGTGGTACCAAGTTTGGGCTTCCTGCGACTTTTCATTTTTGAGATATTCTGTTAACACAATCACACACGCAGAGCATTCGATAAACACATTTATTTTCGTCTTTAGGGGATCCTAAAACATGTATTTCCGGTAAATACTCAATTTCAAAAATCTGACATGATCCTCTCATTAGAAATAAGAGAAAGTATAAAAGAAAATATTTTAAGTGATTTAATTGGAATTAATTAATTGAATTATTAATTGATAATATGTAATACAAATATTTACTCTTCCAATATTAATAGCCTAGATATTTTGGGCTATTAATTGAAACTTAAGTTTCATAGACTGCATTAGGAATTAGTAAATGTTTACTTATTAAACAAGATAACCAATCCAAACATAGTTCATCCTTTATTAAGATATATAAAGATTCCAGTTGAAGGCTACTAGCTAGTAGCTGTTTGTAGATTGTATAGTATTTAAACTGATTTATTAACTAGTTAATAATTATTTTATTAATAATCGGAAGGGAAAGGATTGGCTAAGTGGTTAGTGTACTGGACTTCCCCGGGTTAGAGTCCAGCGGTGCGCCCTTACATTTTTTTTCCCTAGGACCTTCTACAGCTTGTAACGAAAAAACACTATCCAGAGGACGGCCGTGCATTGAGAAGCCTCCGGGCGCCAATGACCATAGATGCTGACTCGCCGCAAAATTATAAAAATAAATAAAAAATAAATTAATTATGGGACCCAGTTTTGAATTTGAACTCAACAGAGCTGCAACCTGAAAGGGATAATGGAGGAAAGCATGGTGTTATTTGCTGTTACTCTACTGATATTGGCAGAAGGAAACTGGTCTGTCTGAAGCAGGAGCTTCACTACAGTACAAAGGCTGAACAAAGGAAGTTCTTTGGCTTTAGATATATGGCCATTGTTTATCAGACTGAGATTATTAATATAAATGTTGCTGCTTAGTGGAAGGGTGGCAGGGTGAAGTTAAAGTGGTGAGGGATACCAAGCTGTACCAAAGGCTGTTTAAATAAGCCGTGCTGGAACTCTAAATTAGTGTGAGGATTTAGAAGAAGCCATACTTTGTTCAGAGGAGCAGAATTGAGATCTACCCGGAATACCCGAAATACATTATAGATTCCCATTTGTCGTCCCGAGCCAGCAGTATCCATCACTAAACAATTTTGAGACAGAGTAGTCAAAAATGGAGCAATAGGGAATTGAGTTGCAATGGTGTATGCCTCCAGGCTAGGAATTTCTTAAGGCGGGAACTTGAAGCTTCTTCTCTCGCTGAGTATATACAATTCAGAGACCTGATAGGAGTATTGACTGACACGCTTGTCTGGGTAGCTAGTCATTTAAATAAAATACTCAGAACCTTTGTGTCAGAACTGTCAGTATACACTATCTGTATACCCGTTTCATCAAAACTAGGCTCCGCATATTTGAGAAGGGACGTCTCAAGAGAATGCTTGGTGGAGCTGGAGATGAAGAAAACTTAAAACATTGCAGCCAGACCGGTAGATTGCTAGGGGAGCTTCTTAGGTAGGAGTGAGTGGCTTATTTTTTCTTGTGTGTGTGGGAGGGAGGGAAGAGCTATATTGGCTTCCTTGCCTACGGGCATCCTATAATAATAACAAAATTAAATTCAAGTTGGAGGCGCTTCTACTATATTGTTTGTGGACTTAAGCTAGTTCAATTTGTGGTAGCTTTAGTAGCTTAAACTAGTTTTAACTTTTCTATTTAGCAAGAATTAATTACTATGATGTTAAACTACTTCTAAACACTCGTTAATTTTTCCGGAAAAATTGTTTTTGGAGCGTTTCTAGAAATTCTGTATTAGATTTCATGTATAGTGTATTGGAGTTTGAAGGAAGCGCTCTTTTCTTCTGTATTGCAATATAATTAAATTCAAGTACAAATAGAAAATAAAATTCAAAGGAAATTCAATCAAAATTCAAAGAAAATTCTTGATTATAATGGTTTTTAGTTGGGTGAGTATTTCACCCTAGAATTCTAGAAGCACGATATTGAATTTTCACAATTCATAAAGGATTACCTTTCACCCTTTGACTCCACGAAGTGATTTATTACCTATTATGTATAAATCAAGCAATCAATATCGAACTGTAAATGGTGAATACTATAATAATCTCTAACATTTAACGTTAAGAAAAGTACTATTTCTTATTTTATATTTTCTAAAACTATTTAAACTAGTTAACAAACTAATATCTGTAAAAATCTGATGTGAAACACTCAAAACGGCTTTCTCTAGCTGCAATTTACATTGTTATTATTCACACATTTATTTCTAACTCGGAATTTTTAAAGTAGAAAGAATCTAAATTATAAACGACACTTGAGGGAAGCATAACCTTCTAGCTCCCCCAGAACTTCTCTAGAATCTATTTACGCGGTATAATGTTTAGACAAAAGGATGGTATAGTTAGTATACCAATTCAAGAAAATTCGTTCGTATCTTTATCGAGAAAAACTGAAAAAAGAAAAGAAAAAATAAGTAGAGTACCACTTCAAATCTATTGATTTTTTATTTTTAAATTGATTCTTATTAATATTATAGAGATGATAGGATCATATAATACATGGAAATGGCCTTTAAATTTAAAGGAATGCCTAATAACACTTATCCTCAAAAAAACACCCAATAATGAATCCTTCACGTAAAAAATGCTAAAACCCTTTAAAGGTAATACATATGTTATAATATATACAATGTTTAATGTAAAAATTGTTGAAGCCTTTCTCGAGAAATTCGTAAAACAAGTTGTGCAATCTTCCGTTTTTGAGTTATGCTGAACACCACACACACAAACACCCACACACACGCGCGCGCACACACACACAAAACAATTAGCCGATCAGATTGCAAAAGAAGCTGCAAAATCGTCAACACTGCCAATTGTATATGATCGACTGCCATAATTTTTTTTCTGATGCGGCACTTCAAACTTTAGTATGAAGTCGTGTGGAAGGAATGAAGAATGGGAGAACTGCAACCAAGTGCTAATTAAAAAACTATTCTTTTCCAAATCTCGGCAAGACAACGCACCGATCTGAAGCGGACTTACAAACTAATCCGTATTTTCAGCGGACATGGACGAATGAAATCATATCTGAACCGTTTTCACAGTGTAGCTGACCTTTCATACTCTCCCAATTCATAAAATGTTGAACACATCATTTTCTGTACTGCCCCCATACTCGTTCATAATAAGAGCTATTTCTGTTTTACTATGATCAATAATTTCGTCATTACGTATTTGTTTTGTTTTCATTCTTTATTCTGTTATTTTATTTATTTATCTTATGTTTTTTCTTGATTGTACATTTTTTTGTTATCAGTAAGTTTATAAATTTTGTATATCTGAAATTATATGCAATGCATGCAGTGTATATATTACGAAGCATGCTTAAAAAATGCTTACCATAAGACTTAATTTTGGAGGGGGAAACACACTAATTTCTAAAAAACAATTTGTTGGACTCAGAAAACCTCAGAAACGGGTGTATTTCCGGTGAAAACTCGATGTAAAATTTTGACACGATTGCAATACTTCCTCTTTACCAGTGGTAACAAGAAGTAAAATATACAAACTTATAAAGAAAAGAAAAAACTATAACATAAAGACAATTTTATTACATTGCAACAAAAAAAAAAAAAAGTGGAAGGAAAATAAGAAAACAAGAGAGATAAAAAAGAGCGTTGTATGTAACGTGAATATGAAAAACATACATTTAATACAGCTCCTTTTGTTTAAAGTAAAACATTCTGTCTATTCAGTAAGAAAGATGGTGAAAATGCTGAAAAAGGCGGAGAAGACGCTTTCAGAAACGGTTCGTTTAAGCCAGTGTCAGTTCAGTATAGAAGGGACGTTTGTACAAAAAAACAAGATAGTATGCTTACAAACATTCACTATGCTTTTCGTATACAAGCATGTAAACGTGTGTGTGTTTATGTTGACGTCACCATGAAAAAAATTACCCGTACGATGTTATACACAAGGGAATTCTGATTTTCTACATACACACAAATAGCAAACAATCGTTCATACGTATATTTTTTTTATTTTTTTTTTACATAGCAATATAAATATTTTCAGAATTTTCTAGGTCACCAACTCGAGTCTAAAGAATGAATGCTCTTGGAATGTAAATCACACGATGATGTCTTACCGTTATAATCTAATATGGTGCTTGGGGCCTGCCTTTTTGGAAGAAAAGGCACTTAAGCTACCGATGAATCCATTATATCTCCCGAACTCACATCCACTGTGTCATCTGTATCATTTAGAAGCGCTAGGATTGAAGTGAGAGAAGGAGCAGGAGAAATAGATATCTCCGTTAGGGATTCGGCATCAAAAATTGCAAGCGCCAAATTTTAAGAATCGCTTGCTTGCGAGTAAAATGCACACATTCTGCAAGCGGTGTTTCATCTTTCTGGCCAAATTGCTACGGAAAACGTCCATATTAAGATCAATATTATATAGATGTTTTCTTAAAAGACAGTGCGCTTTGTCCGGGACAGTCATTTTCCTTAATTCTTCTTTCGTTTTACCAAGGAGAAATATTATAGGAAGCTTCCTCGAGGAAGATCTTGGAGTTCCTCTGCAATATTGTATGCGAGTTGCAAGTTAGATCTCATAACCTCAATATAACTTTCCTTGTTGGATCGTGGTTCTAATGAAGGGTATTCTTTCATGTCAAACATTTCCTAATAGCACCATAGGCGTTTTGTACGAGATGGCGTAGAGTAGCTTAGGGCCAGTCGGCACGTTCGCAAGGCCCCTCCTTTGCCAACCAGTTAGCCTCTTCGTTTCCTTGCTGTTTCCTAACCTTATTCTCAAACGGCTTTTGGAAATAATATTGAAAAGAAAAGCAATTGAATCATAAAACAACTTACAAATATATCAACATAAACAACTGATTAACTAACTACACAACCTTTGTACACAAAAACAAACTACAGATCACTTGCTTTAATTCTGTCATCTATTAGCGAAATTGTTAACTAAAACCATCTTCCTATGGTTCTGCGATCTACCAGCAAAAGTGCTAACTAACTAAAGCCACCTTCCCATCCTTATATATACACTAAACACTAGTGGTAAGCATTTACGTGGTGTAAGTAGGCAAAATTTAAAGACAATGTTGGCACCATTTTTGAGAAATCGCGATAAACTAAAAAAAAAAAAAATCTGGTGTGAAACACTCATACAACTTTCTCTTACTCCAGTTCTCAAAATGATAATTGACAAATTTTTATAGTTTGTGTACCAAATTTAATGAAATTCGTCGAAAACTGAAAAAACTGTTCAGTAAAAGCGCACTTCCGGTTTACTAATTTTCTTGAAACTCGGAATTTCAGCCATGTATTTATTTCTAACTAATTATGGTTGGATGATAGAATTGTATAATCAACTAGGATAGCACTTTCATGAAAAACCAACCCCACCCCTCCCCTAAAAGTGCCCTTAAAAGAATTTTTCCAGATAAATGTTTTAGATAAAAGTGTAGAATCTTTGCATGTTTAGTTTATATACGAAGTTTCAAAAAAATCGTCGGAGCCATTTTTGAGAAAATTGCGAAAAAGTGAATAAATCATTTAGTAAAGTGGTAAAGTAAACGCACTTCCGGTTATCCGATTTTTTTCAAACTCGGAATTTCAACAACATATTTAATTCTAATTAACATTATTTAGATGACAGAATTGTCTAATAAACTGAAATAGCACTTTAGATGGAAACCTAACCCCACCCCTCCCCCAAAAGTGCCCTTCAATGCATTTTCTCGGAGAAATGTTTCAAATAAAAGTTGTAGCTCTTTGTATGTGTGGTTGATGTTTTAAGTTTAAAGAAAATCGTCGGAGCCATTTTTGAGAAAATCGCAAAAAAGGAAAAAATCGAACTGTAAAGTGGTACTTCCGGTTGAGGAATTTTGACAGATAACGTAGAGTGTCAGATCCCACGGTGATACTTAAACGGAATATCAAGTTTCAACTTTCTAGTTTTTCGTTTTTGAGCTATGCTGTTCACATATATACACGCACACACACACACACAGACCATTGGCTAAAAACCACTTTTTTGGACTCAGGGGACCTCAAAACGGATATTTCCGGTGAAAACTCGATATCGAAAATTTGACACGATTACAATACTTCCTCTTACTAGGAGTAAGTAAAAGTAAAAATGTAAAATCGTGATTTTTGGTTGAAACCTTGGTTTCAGTACCTAAACGAAAAAGTCAAATGTGAGGTTCCTGTGATTTCTTGTGCTTTTCACAAGAGCTCACACACATACACACAAACAAACAATTTTCTAGGTAATTTGTAATAAACTTTTTTTCGTATTCAAGGGAGCTGAACATTGTATTTCCGGGTAAATAATTAATATTAAAATTTGATTCAATCACTAAACTTCCATCCTCTTACAGTAGTAACAGAAAATAAAAAAGGAAAAGAGGAAAATAGGCAGGATCCATTTGGGAGCTCTGAATTTTCTTAAACAATTCTGCAACGAACAATGTGGTTTCTAAAGCAACCGTAGATGCTGATAAATAGGAGCAACGGAAAGTGAACAGCACTAGTTTAGGGGAACAGAATTGAGGGCACTTAAAATTTGTATAGTATTAGTTTATCAATATAGCAATTTTATAAATTAATCTGCTTTGAATTTATGCGATTATTGTTTATATTGTCCTAACAATATGTATATTTTATATCAATGTATTGAAACAGAGATGTGTAGGTACGTTAATTTCAATTTTGTTAACCAATTAGGGAGTCGGGTGCCAGAGGAATCATTAGCGATATGGTTAAAATTCAATCATTGAAATGTATACATATAATATATTATCAATAATACATGTGTCCCAGATATATAGGAGATATTGTTTTATATATATACGAGATGTGTATATATATATATATATATATATATATACGGATGAAGGGATAGTATAATATCCACAGATTAATAGATTACATTAGGGGATAATCTGGCAGGAACACTAGCATCACTATTGTAAACCACCAAATATGGCCCACTGATGGACATACAAATACAGAATTAAATAGATAATAGGAAAAATTGGCTGGAATTCAGTGATATGAGTTCTTTAAAAATCGTTTTCAAATCTCTCTCTATCTCTCTGTCAACAATTTATTCATGATTATTATGGAATAATAGAAGGTTTTATTAAAAGTATTATAATATAATTGAAGCGTGTTAATAATGTATGAATATAAACTACCATAAATAACGTACTTTATATTATAATTATAATCAATTCAAAATCGAACTAGATACAGATTGTACAGTTTGTAAAATTCATGTATGTTAATGTTTGTTTTATTTTATTTTTAACGGTTGAAAACATTTCACAGTAATAACGGTAATGCAAGTTACATGCATATACGGAAGGAGTTGATCGTATTAAGATTATTGGTAAAATTATTAATCGTAATAAAATTATTATAGCTGTATTATTGTATTTAAGATTTCGATTACTAAAAATCAGTGTCTGTTATCCGTCAATACAATAACCAGAATAAATTTAGCTATTCACAAAAAAAAAGGAATAATAATAATTAGAACTACTAATTATGACGTAAAAATCTGGTGTGAAACATTCACACAACTTTCTCTTACACCAGTTTTCTAAATTGTGATTGACAAATTTTATAGTTTGTATTCTCCAAATTTGATGAAATTCGTTGGAGTTCTTCGAAAACTGAAAAAAATGTTCTGTAAAAGCGCACTTCCGGTTTGCACTCATTTCTTGAAAGTCGGAATTTTTGCTAACGATTTATTTCTAATTAATTTTATTTGGATGGTAGAATTGTATAATCAACTATGATAGCACTTTACAGAAAAACATAACCCCACCTCTCCCCCAAAAGCCCCCTTTAATGACTTTACCAGATGAAATGTTTCAATTAACAATTGCAGCTCTTTATATGTGCAGTTCACATGCGTAGTTTAAAGGAAATCATTGGAGCCGTTTTCGAGAAAATACCAGAAAACTGAAAAATACATACAAACCCACTTCCGGTTATCCGATTTTTTTCAAACTCGGAATTTCAGCAATACATTTAATTCTAATTAATATTATTTACATGACAGTATTGTATAGTAAACTAAAATAGCACTTTAGAAGACAACCCACCCACCCCTCCATAAAAGTGCCCTTAAATGCGTTTTCTCGGAGAAATGTTTTAAATAAAAATTGTAGATCTTTGCAAATATAGTTTATACACGAAGTTTAAAGAAAATCGTTGAAACCATTTACGAGAAAATTGCAAAAAAGTGAAAAAAACATGTAGTAAAGTAGTACTTCCGATTGAGGAATTTTGGCCGCTGACCTCATGTCGGATCCCATAGTGATACTTGAACGGAATATCAAGCTTCAACTTTCTGCGATTTTTCATTGCTGAGCTATGCTGTTCACATACATACAGACATAACACACACACACACACACACACCGACCATTTGCTAAAAACCCCGACCATTTGAAAAAAAAAAATCAGTAAAGTGGTACTTCCGGTTGAGGAATTTGATAGACAAATTACGTGTCGGATCCCATACCTAAAATGGAATATCAAGTTTGAACTTTCTGCAATTTTTCAGTTTTGAGCTATGCTGTGTTCACATACACATAATATTTTCTAAAAACCGCTTTTTTTGGACTTAGCTGAACTCAAAACGTATATTTTCGGTGAAATACGTGATATTAAAAATTTGACACGATTACAATCCTTCCTCTTACTAGTAGTAAGAGAAAGTAAAAAAAAAAAAAAAAAAAAAAAACTATGAAAAGTTGTAATACTGAGAAGTATTTTAATTCAAGTAAAATACCCCCTCTCACATTCTCTCTCTCTCTCAATAATTTGCTCAGTTAGTGTAACCTCAAATCCGCTGTTCTGGCTTTATTTTGATAATGTTTTCGCACATTGCCGCTAGATTTCGGGTTAGTTAGAACTGAATAATTGTCACTTTCACACACTAGTGAGAGAATGTAGTGTGCAACTCAGTTGTATGTAAAAATTGAACTTTCTTCACTAAATTGTGAAGTATAATGATTTTCACATTATTCAAAGATTGCCAAAATAAGTTTTTAGTACATGAAAATGTAAATGTCATGAATGGAAATTTGAACTGCATTTGCATATTGCTGAATAACTCAGTATAACACAAATTTTCAGTACTACATTGAAACCTTCGTTTCAGTACCTAAACGGAAAAATCAAATGTGAGGTTCCGTGATTTCTCGTGCTGTTCACAAGTGCTCACACACTATAAAAAATTATAAAACTATAAAAAATTAAAAAATATCTGGTATATAAAGCTTTGTTTTCCTACGCCATCACTTTCGCTATTCAGCCATTTTATGTCGCGCGGCCCACTATAACAAGGCTGCACTGGTGACTGATTATGTTATCCAGGAGGCACGTGAGAAACATTTCAGACGCGAATAACTTTAGCCGCCAAAATATAAAACTGCTAAAGGTTTTCATATTGACGAAATAACGATATATTTCCCTTGCTGCCAGAAAATGTGAGCGCTGTATTACGCCTTAAAGTGCGTACGATGAATATCTTGGGGAGAGATTTCCTTGGGTAGGCGGAGTGTATGCTTTGTACGTTAGTAATTTATTGGTATGATAGGATTGCAGTAGCACGGATAGTTATGGAATTCTTAGCTGCTTTTAGGGTAGTTATTTAGTCATGTATGCATTTGTCTGTTAAATGCGAGTAATGTAGGCGTTCAGTTATTCATTGGATATTTTGTTGGTCCTCCAAATTTAGTATATTCGTCCGTCCCTCGTGACTTCAGATTAGAATCAACATCAGGATTTCCGTACCCGGGCTATTCTTGTGAGTACGACTAGAAGCGGTGGTATGAGCGTGACTCAGATACAGCCCCTTCGTGCATTAATAATAATAATAACAAAATATAAAACTGCAAACTATATGTATAATTTAACATAAGAAATGTTGTACTTGCATATTCCTCTATAAACCTTCGACCACCCTATCTCCCTAGTTGTTTGGTTCTTGTAATATTAACTCGTGTATTTATACATCTTCTGGTCTGTACAATGAAGGAGCACTGTATGCGACCAGATATACCCTTCTCAATTACTCAAACACGAAAACAGATAGTGCGAATACACACTTCTTGCATCATTACCCCTCATTTTAAATATTGTACTTATAATTTAAGTCCAGTTCATCTCCAACAGTAGGAAGCGTCACTGTGCGGCAAGTTTTCTTACACTATGAAGTACATTAGTAAAAAGTTTTAGTTTGGTAAAAAACTATATTCGCCCGCTATTTCGCATCACCTTGCCGTACACAGCACAGTTATTAATTTCTCTTTGAGAGAGATCCGCCCGCTAAGAAGACAGGTTGTGAGCAAGGTAACTTACAAGTTCTTTCCAGTATACGCTTGACTTAATCTTAACTTTCTTCGCCTAGAGTCACATCCTGACCAATTACGATTAATACCAAAACTACCTTATAGTTTATAGTCAGGACGAACTCCAAGTCTTCAACAACCAATTAATATTTATTTATTTATTTGAATATATTTTATATTATTATTTATTTTATAAGGCCGATATAAGCTGCCGGACAAATGGAAAGATATTTTTCTTCTTGTACAAGCAGTAAGAGAAAGTTACAAAAAAAAAAGAAGCGTTATTAATCAACGGTCCAATAAAACAAACATAATGGGGAGAAAGACAGACAGCGGTAAAGAGAGAGTGAAATATACAGACGCACAAACACTCACTCAATCAACACTGAATGAATAATATGGGATTTGGTATAAGTTAAATTTATAATAAGATAATAGCGTATGGTAATGTATGTTTCCATTAGTCGTCATTAGCGCTGCATAGAAGGGCTTTGTGCTTCTACAATGGGGTGGCTATGGGCCAAGGAGGTAGATGATCAACAAGAGTAAAGTGGAGGAGACTGATATCGAATACTATTTTATCATCTTATCGAATACTACAGACGGATCTGTCTCTCTCTCTCTCTCTCTCTCTCTCTCCCGGAACTATATTATATGTACATTGGAAGGTTGTTCCTAACTTGATCAGAATATTGTTTTAACATATAATATATCGGTTACATTATCATATACTCTAATAATGTATATTTTATCACTAAATGCCAAATATTCCATATTTGGTATGCCAAGTATTGGAAATCCCTACTTAGTTCGGCATATTTCTCTAAATGCAAACCAACCGTAACTTCGTACCCAAAACAATTATGCCGATTAAAACTTCTAAATATTTTTTACACAATTACAAATATGCTATGTCGATTATACATTTATAGTCTAGAGTCCGCTTCTGTGCAGGTACCAGCGCCGGACAACCGATATACCAATATACTGAATGGTTTTTGCAGTTTTTTTTGTGAGCTATTTTCTGGAAAGTGGCAACAACAGTTTTCTTTATTCTGTGCTCACACATGGACACAATATTGGTCTTTTCATTTTATTTTAACATTTTTCCGAGAAACTGTAATTTTTGTGATTCTGGGAAAGCGATGGCAAAAAAATGAGCGACGTTGAAGAAAAACAGTGAATAATAATAATAATGATGCAAACTGACATAAGAGAAAGTTTTGCGGGTGTTTCGTACCAAATTTTTTTTGTTTAATGTTGAATTTGATTTATAATTTATACCAGATTTTTACTTTCTCTTACTTCTGGTATGAGGATATTTGTGCCGCTTGTGTCTTACAACATTTATCTCTATGATTTTGTTTTGTTTTGTGAAACAGTATTTAAATGAAAAATGAAGCGTAATTGAAAAAGCTTTATGAAAATTGCTAATCATTCGAAAATATGAAATATTCCAATGATATATTTATTAAATTGAGAAGAAAAGTCCCTCTGCTACAAACTGTATTGTAGGTGGCCAATGTAGGTCCTGGGTGACGACATTTTGTATACAAATGTTGCCTTGCTGGAAAAGGGCGATGCACTCTTAGAGTAGATGATCTACGTCTGGCGAGAAGTCTAGTCATAGGATCAAACTGGGCTTGCTAGAATACTGAACCTGTGAAGGAAGATAGGATGCCATTTTGCCATGCCCTAAAAGAAGCTGTGTCAGCTTGTAATTGAATTTGAAATGGTCTATTTCAAGTCGCATCGCAATAAATGGAAAAATCCCTTTAGCCAGTTGACCCGTCAATGAGTCTTTCCAAAGCTTTTTCCAATGATCTAAGCTGAATTGTTGAAGCGATCCCTTCAAAACAGTTAGGGAAAAATTGTTATAATTTCTAAGAAGTTCCATTGTAAATCACTTTCAATGCTTCACTTCCTAGACTCCAGTGCACCTTAGCAGTTCCAGAAAGTTGTACGTTGTACTTTATATCCTGATGGTGAGCTAGGCGGGTACGTTAAACAAAATTGTTGCACATATCAAACCATCTCTAAAGACATTAGGTGTGGTGAAAGTGTTAGAGGTTCAGTTATAAGCACTGTTTATAGTTGTAGAATAACATGAGTACAGGGATATCAAAATCCCTGAAGAAGCAGCAGTTCAATTCCCCCTCCATTCTTGCAGTATATAGCACTGATATTCTCCTGTGGAAAAGCGACCATTCTTCCAGTAGTTCTTTTTTTTTCAGCTGCGAGAGAGTTCAGTTTAAGCAATTTCTAAATCGTCTTTCTAACAGATCCTGACAGATGTTCCAGTTGAATTAATCGCTGAACTTTAAGTTAATTAGTTAAATTACAGTTGATGTTAAATTACGTTGTCGCTACGTCATTACAGTTGGGGTTATTTTTCTTCTTCTTAAACTCTGTGACTAAAACAGTTACTTCTGTTATTCAACATTCTTTAAGAAAAACACATTTGGCCAACTAATATCAATTTAAGTCTAGACAAATGATTAAGTTTCCAAATTATTTTATGTAAAGCCACCGGGTTTAATTAAAATTCAGATTTTATTCAGGAAAATCAGTGAAATAGCTCTAGAATTTCGACATCAATTTCAAACAAATTTTCATTCGATTAAAATACATGATGATCAAATTTTTTTAGGCACTACAATTTTATTTTGTTTCCACATTGCACGTATTTTTGTTTTCATACAATTTAAATTGTAATACTGAACTACTTTTCTAAAAAAAATTGCATGTCACGGATGACCCATTCAGGGAATGAAAGAAATGTATTTTTTAGAGACAAGAACACGTCTTATTTCAGTGGGTTCTTAACTCATGCATACTGCACAACCACTCGCAACATAGAGTTAGAAAAGTTGCGGGTCTAAAGTTGGTCTTGTTTTTTACTAAAGTTAGCCTTATCATGAAAAGCCAGTTTTTATCTTTTGCTAAATTACGTATCTTTACTTTCTCTTACAGCTGTAAGATGAAGTCTCGCTATCGGGCCAAATTTTCGAAATAGAATTTTGTTTAAACACTCACACAACTTTTTCTTACTGCAGTTCTCAGAATTATAATTGACAAATTTTACAGTTAGTATACCAAATTTAATGAAATTTGTTGGTGTTTTTATGGAGAAAATCACGAAAACTGGAAAAAAGTGTTTAGTAAAAACGCACTTCCGGTTTACTAATTTTTCTTGAAACTCGGAATTTTGGCCATCTATTTATTTCTAATTAATTTTGTTTAGCTGATAGAATTGTATAAACAACTAAGATAGATCTTTAGAGAAAAACATAACCCTAGCCCTCCTCCAAAGGCCCCCCCTACAAAATGAGTTTACCCGGAAAAATATTTAGAAAAAAAAATTAATACCTCTTTGTATGTGTAGTTCACATAATTAGTTTAAAGCAAATCATTGGATTCGCTTAAGAGAAAATAGTAGAAAACTGAAAAATACTTTTTAATAAAAACGCACTTTCAGTCATTCCGATAACCTTCAAACTCGGAATTTCAATAACATATTTAATTTTAATTAATTAATATTATTTAGATGATGAAATTGGATAATAAAACTGAAATAGCACTGTTAAAGGAAAACCTAACCCCACCACTTCTCCGAAAAAAGTTTTTAAATGAGTTTATCCGGAGAAATGTTTCAAATAAAAATTGTAGATCTTTGTATGTGTTAAAGAAAATATACCATGAAGAAAAATAGATATACCATGTTTAAAGAAAATCGTTGTAACTATTTTTGAAAAAATTTAAAAAAAGTGAAACAAACATTCAGTAATGTGGTACTTCCGGTTGAGGAATTTAGACATAACTTACTGTCGGATTCCATGGTGATACCTAAACGAAATATCAAGTTTGAACTTTCTGCAATTTTTCGTTTTTTGAGCTATGCTGTTCACATACATACACACATACAATCGCACACTCGCAGGAACATGTTCCTTTAAGCTTCGCATACTAACTGCATTCCTATCACAGTTTCTTATCTTAAAAAAAAAATAATAATAATTAAAATTTCTTGATGGATTCTGCGAAGCCACAAAGTTAAGCTTTGTTTCAGTGCAATAACAATTCTATCACCTATATAAAATCAAGCGAAATTATGTGCATTGCTAGAAGTCCAAAATTTGAAAATAATCAATTAACCGGCTTTTCTGGGAAAAAATTTCTAAAATACTGCTCCATATTTTTCTAGCAACGCATAAGTTACTCACATCTGTTCAGGGAAATTTTTATTTGAAGTATTTTTCTAGGAAAATTGATTCTATGATGGAAGAGGGAAATCTAGTATTAGGTAAATCTATCATAACGATTTCAACCGTTATTATGGTTTGTGGATATAAGCGCTCTCATCTGGATTATAATGTAATTACATTTTATGTATTAGATTTCTATGTGACCCATCGGTACTATAGTTTTATATTTAGGGTAATTATACTTTTAGTAAAAATTCCAAGTTTGCATCAAATTTGTCAATTATTGTTATTTTAATTGCAGTATAGAACACTTTGCATAATATCTCACGGTTATACTTTGTTCTTCAAACTCAATTGTCTTGTACAGGTCCCCATGCAATCGCTTCAACGCTTTCGCTTTAAGCAACACCACTCACCTCTTATTTTGTTTTTATTAAATTACTTCCTGATTGGTTAACAGCATTATCGCATTTATACTATAAACGAATAAATCAGATTTTACCATTTTTTTTTTTTTTTTAAACATTTAAACGAATTTCCGCTCGACAAGTAAGCAGTAGTTCAGAAAAATTCTTCAGCACCACAGTGATAATCCTGAAGATAATTATCATCTACAATGTCCGATATTAATCTATTCCCATTTTAAATTATATTCCGTTTTCCTGAAAATTATCTTAATCTGTTATCACTAGGTGTAATAAAATGTACCTTAGAGCATTTCATATTAAGAAATAAATAAATAATGCTAAATACAATTTAGATTTTAAATAGTTAATCACCAATTTAGGATAAATTTGTGATTATTTGTAATCCTTTCAGATTCAATGAATCCATAATGAATGAATGAATTTAATTAATTAATGTCTATGAGAAATTTGAATTAAACAACATGGCACAATGAATCTCTGTAGTATGCTTCCTAGTTTGCAGTTAATTTATAGAGCATGTCTATGTTTTGAATTGTTTGATTTTAGCAAATGTTCTCATGAATATTACATTAGACAGTGGTTAATAACAATGATAACATTCATATGATTTGCTTTTAACCCCAAAAAAATGGAATTTAAACAAATAAAAAAAAGAAGCTAACGCTAAACTCATTTTATACTGTGCTCTTAACATGAAAATAGTGTATCCACTTATCCGTTTTATTATAGGCCATATTAAAACTGGCAAAAAAATAAAATACCAAACTCAGACGGAAGGCCACATGTGACACTAAAAATGGCAACAGAAGGCCGAAGTACAACTGAATGGTATGATTTTCAATTCGTCACCTTCATAACTATAGTGCGATGATGATGTGCAGTTTGAAACAAAAATAGCAAGATATCGAGAAACCAACAATATAATTGGGGCAACAAGGACCACAATCAACAGGACTCTTTCTAATCTAAGGGACTCAGCAATATCTCACATTAGCCTTATATGGACTTTTAATTAAAATTCTGGATTCCCTATAGTTTAATGAGCTGATCCACCAGCATGCGTTCTGTTTGCAGCTATTCTTGCTCAAAGGATACAGAGAATAACAGGACACAATAACACGTCACGTAATTTAGAGATCATTGAATGGGGAAGGTGGTGTCTATTTCAAATCTTAGTTTAGAGGTGGAATCTAGTATCAATTTAAATGGAAATCTCTGGAATGCTTTTCCAGTCTTCTACAATACTCTAAAACTTATTTTTTAATAAAACAATTTAACTAGATTAGATTAGATTAAAAACGGGGAGGGTAGAGCCTCCTTCCACTACGACCTGCAATAAGAGGTCTATTTTGGGCCCCCTGGGATTATAACATATCCTTAAGCTTCGCCCTCTTAATCAGACCTAGCAAAGTTGAAAATGGCTCCGTCATGAAGCTCATGGCTTCGAGAAACAATTTACCTAAGTTGCCTCACAAATTCTACCAAACATCTTTCACGGAAGTAAATGGCCATTGTATTGAAAAACATCAGAGTTTTTCATTTTGATATTCGACCGTTTATGAGAGTTTCATCCATTATCAGGATGTCTTAATATAAAGCACAAGTGAGATATTCAATTAGATGGGTGAAATGGGTCGATGCCAACAAAATGAAGGAGGCTATTGTAGAAAAAAATAAAACACTTTTCAAATTATTGTTAGAACCTGCTCGTCCAAGATACATATATATAATAGTGATAAAAATCGCATAAACCTCAGCTTAGAAAACTGTAGAACGTTGACCTGAATTTATTAAACCTCGACAGAGAAAGAATTACAACCGATTTTGTTAGGAAGAACAAAAAATTAACGATTACATAATTGTTTAAAATAGATTACTAAAATTTCATATGCGATAAATAAAACAATTAACCTTCTACTTCTTTTATCACATTATATCTTTACTATGACTTTTAACGGATCTTTAGCGTACTCATTTTGTAGTGGAGGGGATGATGTAATGCTTTGAATGGTAGTAACTATATCATGCCTGCAACAAAAAAATCATTGGCAATCCGCCCAGCTGCTATGTCATCCGGCCATGTTACATGAGACGTAACACATCTCTTTCCATCAGTTAGGGAAGATCAAGATCCATCTTTCTCAATCTCTATGAGATCTGGAAGAGAAGTAGGGAAGTTTTTCACAAGTATATTCAACATTTCAGATTCAAACATTCAGTCTAGAATTCACTCTTGTATGCACATTCTTCAAGAAACTATCACTATCACCAACACCATCTGTCAGTTCAGTCTGTCATTTCTACTCATCTACCGCTTTCTATTTCAGCTGTAAAGTTCTTGCAATACTCTGACTTCTCAATCAATATATTCGTGTTCAGTCAGTGTATTTTACTCTTGTAAATTTTTCTTTTCCAACCCTACCAAATTTGATGTAATGGATAGCTACGAAAACAAATTGGCGATCCGCCCAACTGCTATGTCATCCGGCCATGTCACATGAGACATTACCATCTCCCTACCACAAACTAGAGGAAGTAAGGTAAGTTTTCTACAAGCATATAAAATGGTTAGCTAGACTCAAACAAGTAGTTTACAATAGAGTCTACAATTCAGTCTTACACACACAGTCTTCAACAAACATGCGATGTTCAAAAAGCGCTGCTCCCAAATGTAGTGGAGTTTTTGAGAGGTTAGATAGAGAAAAATGTGGAAGAGAAAATCACACTGATTGAACACTGATATATTAATTGAGAAAACAGATTACTGCAAGGGCTTTACACTAACTGATATAGAGAGTGGTAGCTGAATAGAAATGATAGACTGAACTGACTGATGATGTTGGTGGTAGTTATGTTTTCTGTGTGAATAAGATTGAATTGTAGACTGAATGTTTGAATCCTAGCTTGCTCGTATATGTGCTTGCGGAAAACTCCCCTATTTCTCTTCCAGATCTCCCAAGAATTGAGACAAATGGATCTTAATCTCCCCTAGCTTGTGGTAGGCAGAACTTTACATATTCATGTGACGTGGTGGTTGACATAGCATTTGGATGGATTGCCATTTTTTGTTGCTGGCAAGATTTGCTACCAGCAATTCATTTCACATTACGAGCGCCAAAATATTCTGATTTTTTTAAAAAGTAGACCCTTTTCCTGGAACCATCTTTTATATCAAAACTGAGATAATTTGGGGTTATCTTACCATATTTACCCTTGTGTTGATTGATGCTCCCAAAACCGACAAAATTTCTCTTCAAGAGAAAATATAAATAATAAGAGAGAGAGAGAGAGAGAGAGACTTTTCTTTGTATTTTATTATTTAAAGTTGATTCACCTCAGTTGCAATAAATGATAAAATTAAGTAAGTAGTCACTTAAAATAAAGTACTTCTCGTTGCACTTAAAAGAATTATTATGTTAGGTTAACTTATAATTATAATAAAGAAAGTTTATTCAATGTGGTTTTTCTAACTTGAACTTTTCTTATATAAATATTAACATACTTCTACTTTAATAAATAGCGATGGAGGAAGCCGACCGCAGGTCAGAGACGGTAGGAAAGAGTAGTACGTTGAATGCAGAAGGAAAAAAAAACAAAAATAAAGAAGTCAGGAAAAAAGAGGAAGGTAAGGAAAATTGAGTAGAAAGAGGCTGTAGGAGACCTTGATAGAGGAAGAAAAAAAAAAGAAAAACCCTCCATGGGTAGAGGGCAACAGCATACTGTGTGGGCAATGTAGAGGGAAGATTCGCTACCTAGTTTGAGAGGATCTTAAAATCTAATTTTGTCAAGGTGGCTAGAGAGATGAATTTGTGAGAAAATATTTTAAAAGCAGACTTCCTTCCTCTTATTTCCTAAAGTTTTTTTAAAATCTTTTTCTATATTCTTCCTCCCTAGGCTCTCTTTATATTCATAGGGTCCAGAGTCTTAGACTATCTGCTACACACAGTGCACACACTAGAGGAGCTCATCTTTCAAAAAATAAAATACCCTATAACCTTTTATAATAATGCAGTAAAAAACATTAAGAAAATATACTTTCCGTCTACCATGAGAATCTTTACATTCTTCTACTCCTGGAAAGAGAAATTTTTTTGATTGTATCAAATTTTCGAAACTGAAATTTCTACGGAAATACATTGCTTTGAGGTCTCCTGTTTTTAGCGACTGGTCTGAAAATGTAAGTGAGTTTTTTTTTATAATTTAAGGCGAGTCAACAACTGTCATTAGCGCCCGAAGCCTTCTCAGTGCACTGCTGGACTCCGGACAGTATTCTTCTCGTTACAGACAACACTGTCTACAGTGAACTGTAGAAGCTCCTAGGAAGAGAAAATCTAAGGACATTACTGCTGGGCTCGAATGCGGATACTCTGTGTTGCTAGTCCAGTGCGCTGCCACTGAACTAATCCCTCAGTGTGTGTGTCTGTGTGTATGTGAACAAAATAACTCAAAAACAGAAAATGGCAGAAAGTTTAAACTTGGTACACCGGAGTTATGACACATCTCTCGGAAAAGTACCAGTGCCGAGTCAGCAAAGGCTGCTTTCATATAAATACAGCCACCGACCAGCAGGCAGGCAGTTCTCCATTCACCACCAGACAGTTCACATCTAATTTCATATATATAACCAATTGTTCAGTTATTATTATTATTTTTATATTGTACTTTCTAATAAAACTCTTTTTAAAAAGGCTAGTCCAGGCTCTTGTAACATAACTGGCGCCCGAACAGGGACTGCGAAGGCTTAAGTCTAGTGCGACCACTTGTCTCACTTGCGACCATTTGTCTCAAAGAAGACTTGAAGCTCCCACATCAGTGGCTAATTCGCAGCACCCCCACCTACAAGAACCAGGACCATCCTCAGAAGCAAGAAGAAAGGCAAGCTGGCGAATCAACAGCAGCGAACTAAGGTTGTAAGTAGCTCATCTATCATTAAACCTTCCAAATTAGTACTCCCCAAAGAAACTATCCCTGAAATGGCCCAAATAAATTACAAAATTTCCAAAGAAGACTATGACCACATCCCCTACTTTGACGGAAACCCTTCCGAGCTAGCGTTCTTCTGCGAGATTGTTGAGAGTGCTTTCGCTACTGTCTGCGCAGAAAATATAGTCGAAAGGGACTACAACCATAACATTCTATTTATAAAAGTAAAAAGTAAATTGGTAGGGCCCGCTAGAAATATCCTTCTCTCTAACAATGTGGACCACTTACTAAATTTATTAAAACACTTAAGAGAAAGTTTTGCCGACTCGAGGTCCTACGAGATATTAAAAGATGAAATCTTCCAAACAAAAATGCATGCTAGAGAGTCTCCCATTGACTTCGTCAATAGGATACAGGAGAAACTTAGTTTATATTAGACTTAAACTAGACGGACTCACAGCAGACACACTAAAACAAATAATAACAAGAGTAGACAAAGAAATAATTTTTCATGTCTACAAATGCTTACCGCCTACATTAAGCAACCATATCATGATATTCGACCCCAACACTCTAGACGAAGTACGGAGCATAATTTATAACAAATGTTCTTTTATCGTAGCTAACCTAAATTCTTCCAAAAGGCCCAACCAACCATTTCGAAAACCAAACCAGTACAACCAATACCAACAACCTTACAGACAACAATACTCTTACAGACCAAGCCCACAACAGTTTGTACCAAGCGTCCCCAGGGCTCAAGCCCCTAGCTACCACTACAAACCAATTGAATATAATCCTAAACCTATAGAACCTACTCCTCAGACTTCACGTTACCAGTCCCAACCGCAACGACCGAACGTTGGACAATCCTACCATCCTAATCATCCAAACAATCCTGAGCACCCCTTTAATCGACCCAGACTACCTCCTGGCTACTTCTCTCAAAACACGGTGTCCATGCGAACCGCAGGCAGACCCCGTTTCAAAGACTACATTTCCCCACACGAATTGACCCACTGCCAAAATGAAGACCCACCTGAAAATTATACTGAACCAGGTAAAACATATGAGGACAGACTTTCCCGCCTAGAAAATTCTATAGACAAGATAACAGAAAAATTTGAGCATTTTTTAGACGTTGGCCACGGGAGCCAAGAAGGCCCCCCGAATACAATTTAAATTTAGTGGACAAATCTCTCCCGCACTTCGAAGACAGACACGGACGAAAATGGCTCGTTGACACCGGATCAGCCGAGAACTACATAAATCCTAGCGTTGTCCCGACTGACGTAACACTATCTAACGACCCATTCATAATAACGACACCCGCAGGTAAAAAGAAGGGAGAACAATCTTGCACCCTCAATATACAAGATACTTTTCTCGTAAAGTTAGACACTAAATTCCACCTCTTCCCCTTTTCAGACAAATATGACATTTTACTAGGACATAAGACCATGCAAGAACTTGGCGTGAGCATCGACTTAAACAAAAATATCCTTTCTTACCCTCAGGGTACGATCCCCTTAAAATTTACACTCGACATCCCGGAAAATAAACTAAACGAAATAAAATTAGAACAGGGAGTTAATTTTATAGAACTTCCGATAAAAAATAAAGAGTTAAAGAACGGATTAATTAACGAGAATATAAAATTAAATGATAAGGTCACAATTAAAGAAGGCCTCTATAGTGTTAAGAATAATAAAATCTTGTGCGAAGTTGAATCCAAAGAAGTCATGGCCATTTGCCCTGAACCTATGGATGTCGACGAACCGCAGGAAATTAGTTTAAGCATACCGGACGTAGTAATGACCAATTGTCCCGAAATGTCCGACGAACGTAGGTTAAGAGAAACAAAAAATGAAATTCCGAAACTAATAAGAACTGAGCACATGAACTCAGAGGAAAAGAATAAGAAGTTAAAATTATTAAAGAACTACCCTAAAATAATTCAAAGAGAACACGACCGACCAAACTGTACTGATATACTAAAGCACAGAATAACAACTACAGATGACAGACTAGTATACGCACGAAACTGCAGATATCCAGAAATTTATCGCAAGTACTTACAAGCAGAAATTGACACACGACGTCAAACCAAAACCCTTCAACACCACGAATTTGTACGCATGCCCTTCGATCCAGGGGGACCTGCAACATACCTACGCATGCCCTTTGATCCAGGGGGACCTTTAATATCGAAAGACTAAGACTGGATCATCATAAAAATAAATTGGCATTCCTATGGAAAAATAAAAACCGGAATACGGAAAACATGGTAATTAAGGAAAATAGGAAAACTAATTAAAAATCAAATTGGCATTCTCACGGAAAACTAAAACCCGGAATACGGAAAAACATTGTAACAAAAGGAAGGAAAATAGGAAAACTAATTAATTAGATAAGGAACTAAAATAATAAAAATCCTAACCAAGAAAGATAGGAAAAATCATAAACCTCTCGAAGTAGAAAATATATCTTAAATAATTAAATAGAAAATATATATTAAATAACGAGACAATAAATTATAGAACACCGGAAACTACCCGTTCGCTGCATACGAACGATACCAAGGTAGACACGACGGTATACTCGTAAAAGAGTTAACTATGGAAAGTATAGATGTAAAATACAATAAACCTTTATGATTAATTTAGGAGAAAAATATATATACATTTTAATTAAAGTTAAATTCAGTACCTGAAACCTGTCTGGACTTTAAAACCATTTTCGAAAGAAAACCATACAATTTACGCCAATCCTTTCCGTTTAACCACACGATAACTTGTCGTTCATTCACAACATTTTGTCCTAAATACTTTTTCCTAAACCCACGCATAATAGTACAATTACCTATTATATGCAACATACTTTCGTCTTCATTTAAATCACACACGGAACAGGCATACGCAATATCATTTATCCAGGGTTTATAATATAAAGTGAATAATTCGCATCTCACCTTATATACTGTTTTAATTAAAGCCAGACTAAATTCATCCTTAATATATGCAATATTATGATTTAGTTTTATACAATAAATGATACCCCGCACCAGATGCCGAAGTAAATAGTTCGTTTCTAAAATCTTCTATACCTTTGTTAACTACACTAACCATCTGCTCATATCACCTACCTACTGGTCTAAATTCTCTATCTAGAACATAATCTAGGTATTCTGCCAAATTTAGCCATTCTTTTAAAAATTTTAGCCATTCTTTAAACCATGGAGTACCCTTTGCTTTAATACCCTCCAAAGCTACAATATATGGAAGTCGGCCAGAATTGTAATTCAATATTTCGCACATATAATTACATTGAGCTCTAATGCAGTAGGAGGAAGTTGAATATGCCGAATACAATTTCAACGAATATATTAATAATAACTACGGGACCTATCAATAAATTATAAATAAGAAAAAATAATTAGATAATTATAAATTAATCAGAAAAAGGAATTATAAATTAACAATTTAAATAAAAATTTAAACTAGTTCCGGGAATATGAACCCTAGTAAATAAATAGATTAAGTGGTACAAATCATATAAAAGGATCAACTCTATAAATAAGGAGAGTAGCTAAATCTAAACCCCAACTATGGTATCAAATAAAAATATTATATACACAGTCAGTTAATATTTATTGTTAATATTTATAGTTAAAAGAAAATTCCAATGAATCATCCACGGATGTAGATAATACCAGAATTTATAAATATAAAACCTCATCATAAAGAAAATTCCAATTAATCGGCACAGGATGTAGATAAGAATCATCATGAAAGAAACTTATAGTTATAACCGCTGACTATGATGAGTCTAGTCATCGGCACAGATAACGGATCAAAGCGCACTTCATAGATAAATACTAATAGTGTTTAACAAATACAAAATTATAATGCTAGTAGTGTTTTATTAAATAAATCTAAAACAAGCAAAACGCTTTTATTCTATAACTTCCATAATATGGGAGCTCGTAAACATAATCAAATATCACTTTTTCAAAAAGAAATGTACATAATAACTAAATACATAGCTTATCTCCTATTCTAAATAAAATAAAAAACAAAATAAAATGAAATACGCATATACTTTAAAGTACATAGTGCGCACTGCGCTCTCTCTCTCTCTCCCTCTCTCCACGGATATTATAATTCAAGTTCAGCGACTCCCCTCTCAGTCGACTATTGACATCTTCCTACTGTTATCGTTAATGTAATGTTTACCAACTAAATAAATACTATACTTTACTATACTATACTAGATACTGCTGACGTAATTAGATAAGACCTTTAATATAAAAATAAATACTATACTATACTATACGTCTATACATATCGCTGACCGGGAATTCTAGCCGTGGCACTTAACCCAGTTTACGTCATAGATAAATATTACACTTTTATACACGTTACTGACGTACAACTAATAGATATGGAATTAGATAAAATTTATCACATTATTGGCACTACCTATCAGCACAACCGGACAGCACAGATAAAATCACTCTTTAAATATTATCACTATCTTCGTAACAAACTCGACCATTTGACAGTTAATAAATCTCGGCCTAAACGCGGACTAATTAACGGCCTAGGTAAGGCCATATCCTGGCTAACCGGAAACATGGACAGTGACGACAAGGAAAGGTACGACAAAATTATAAACACGATCGAACGTAACAGTTTTCACCTCCAAAACAACCTAAAAAGCCAGATGGCAATAAACAAAAAAGTAATCGAAGAATTCAATCACGACATACAAATTATACGGACTAACAATGACAAAATGACTACCTTCTTCTCCAACCCTATAATCAGCCAAGTGGAACTAAATCAACAGTTCAATTCGATTCTCTTTAACTTGATCCTCCTTGCCAACAAGATTGACGACGTGGAAAACTCTCTAGAATTCTGTAGGTTAAACAGCATACATTCTAGTATTTTCTCTCTTAAAGATCTCGAGTCATTACAAAAGTCCCACAATATCACGTTCATAACAGCAGACATCGAGGCACTCTGGCAGTTAAGCAGGGTACACTGCTCAATAAAAACCTGGAGTATCTACTACTTCATTAGCGTTCCCCTAAAAACCTCCTCCTTCGAAATGTACTTCCTCTTATCCTACCCTGTAGAAAAAGACAACCACCTTATGACAATTCATGTCCATCCTCCTTTGATCCTACGCCTCCAAGATGAGTTATTTACAGCCACCTGTGAAGACATCAACGGTGATATATATTGCCGCAACAAGACCATCATCCAGGACGACTGTATTCGCCAGATCATATCCAACATCAACCTCTCAGCATGCAAGACAATATACACGTCAAGCGCGCCGTTCATTAAGTATATCAACCTCATAGACCACTTCCTAACTTTCAGAACCAACAGAATAGTAATAAACAAGGACCACCACAACGACACCATGTTCTTAACTAATACTAGCCTAATAAAACTAAACCAAGGTGAGACTCTACTGGACAGCAAAGCAATACCAATATACAAAGACTCAAGGAGCGTCACAATCACTGCACAAGTATTCTCACACACCAACAGAAATATATCCTTCGAAGACCTTCACAGGATCAATTTACAGATGGAACCACTGGAGCTGCTAGAGGACGTACCCAGTGGCACGACACACCTCTATTACCTTATCATCCTCCCAATACTTCTACTACTGTCTCTCCTCCTGTATGTTTTCTATGTCCTCAGAAAGAAGGCTAAACCAGGATCGACAGAAGGAGACCAGCTAAGACCTACACCACTACAAATCTACCCTGGACTTCCATGCCAGTTGTCGCAGGAGCTCCAAACTTAAGGAGGGAGGAGTTATGACACATCTCTCGGAAAAGTACCAGTGCCGAGTCAGCAAAGGCTGCTTTCATATAAATACAGCCACCGACCAGCAGGCAGGCAGTTCTCCATTCACCACCAGACAGTTCACATCTAATTTCATATATATAACCAATTGTTCAGTTATCCTTATTATTACTTTTTATATTGTACTTTCTAATAAAACTCTTTTTAAAAAGGCTAGTCCAGGCTCTTGTAACATAACTCCGGTTAAATACAACCATCGCGATATGAGGTACTGAAGAAATAATTATTGCGCTTTTTTATAAAGAAATATAAACAAGTTTAAAAGAATATATGCAATATAGTTGTTTCTATTGAACGGTGAAATTGGTTATTAGTTATTATGTTTTGGAATAGACAGATCTCTCTTGAGGAAATTCACCTGGAGAACCGAAAAGTGCAACTGAATAGCTTTTCACTTTTTTCGCATTTTTCTCGAAAGGCAAAGATTTACTCTAAACTTAATAAACTAATTTTAAACACATAAATAACTTTCACTTTTATTTGAAACATTTTACAAGGGAAATTAATTTTCTGGGAGGTTCTTCTGGGAAACCAGTAGAATATGAATACAATATATGATTCTACCACCTTATTATATTTATATATATATTAGAAGCATTGATACAATACCAAACTGAAAGAAAATCAGTTAACCAAAAATGCTATTTTACAGAATAAGCTTTTGGGTTTTTTGGGAATTTCCAAGTTAAAAGGAAATCGTTAGATTCATTTCTGGATAAAATTGGTAAAATATCGTTGGTATCGTAATCAAGCAAATTTTAAAATCGCTCTTCCTATCTATCATCGATTTTCTTCGAATTCAGAATGCCGCAACCGTAAAATACTTATTATTATATAGACTGTTACTTACATCCATCTTAGAGAAAAGCCTAACGTCACACCTCCGCCTAAAACCCACCTCAAATGAATTTTCCCGGAAAAATGTTTAAAGCAAAAGTTGTATCGTTATTTAGTTGATATACTAAATTTAAATAATATCAGTTTGATTGATTTTTGACCAAAACCTTTAAAACAATGGAATTTTCAAGTTGAAATGACCGTGAAGAAGCTCATTGCAATATGGGCGAAAAGTATATTTTTAAACCACTCACGTGGTTTCAACTCGGAAATTTGAGTGTTTTCCAAGTAATGAGGAATTAGATCATTTAAAAAAGTAGAAATTACAGATTATCGGAGGAAATAAAAAGGTTGACGGAGAAAATCTAGTATTACCATGGCTTGTTGCTTTAAAACAACATTTATTCAAACAACTAAGAAGTGAACAAAACAATGCTATTAATAGATAGATAGATAGATAAACGTACTGTATTTAGTGCTATAGTTACACATTACAGGGGTTGTGTGCTTTATAATAATATGATATGTACAAGTTATTTTATTATAAATTAAATAATAGTTTTTTACTCTATAGGCACATGATTAAAATAAAAGAAGTATCCCTTAATGTTTATCATTTTAATTATTAATGATTAATAAAAATTAGTAAAAAATAAAGTAAAATAAATATGATAAAATTAGAAAATTATTTATGACGCTACTTCTTTATAATTATTATCCTTACTATATAATTGTTGGCTATTATTATTGTTTTACATTAAATAATCATTTCCAAACCTTTTATTTATTTACAGACATACTATTCCTCAAGGCAAAATGATCTTAATTTTAATGCTTCTGAAATAAAAAAATAAATTTTATCTAGAAGGTTTTTATTAGGTATAATTAGAAGATCGCTTAAATTAGTTTTGCTGATAATAATTTCTGACAAGTAACGTTGTCTAATTGGTTCATAAATGGGACAATGCATTAACAGGTGTTCCAGAGTTTCATCTTTACCTGAGTTGCAGACTATGCAAACAGACGAAGTATCAATATGATGGTAGCCGCCACTTTTGGACCATATTCTTATTGATTTGCCGCTTGATACTCTTAGCTGATTTACCACCCTAATCCTATCTATCGCACTACTGCCTCTCAGGTAATCTTCTGTTGCACCTAGCCCACTTATATGTCTATAGATTGAACTATAACTTGAGTTTATTGCCCTTTGTATGTCTAATGAAACTGAATGATTTATCCACTTATCTATTAAGCTCGGAATCTTTTGTTTGACTATATTTATTTCAGTTACAACAACAATCAATGCTATTAATAGATATATTTAATTATTATATTCTATGTTTAAATATAAGAAAAATCAATAAACATAATGACAGCATTTTTCAAAAATCACTTTAATGACACTGTAGATAGAAAAGTGTACATAAACGAATGGAGTAAGAGTAACCCACACTTCCGGTTAAAGAGCTGGGCAAAAAGAAAGAAAGAAGCGCGAGAGAGAGAGAGAGAGCGAGAGAGAATGAAGAATAGTACAGATCCAATCTCATTACAACTTGAAATAGGTTGTACATACACAGACAGACACCCACACAAGAAACACAAATCCAAAGCTACTGGTTAGCGGGGGGGGGGGTTACAGAGCTAGATGGGTATGAGGTAACCCACCAATTTTCTAATACCCTCTGGCGAGAGCACAACTCACCAACATGTAGGGTCACGTAATTTTCTATCTCTATTACTCTCTCTTGCTCTACACTTCATCCAAAATGTTTCCTTCATATCCACAATACATCGTATCTCTCATACAACATAGACATATATAATTTCAAAACGTGAGTTTCTGGTTGTCTAAATGCGGGGTGTGGGAAATGTAATAGAATGTTTGGTTTTTGAGTATACATGGGCCAATTATAATCTAGGTGGATTTAATCTTATATTACCAAGAAAGTTATTATTCATCATATAACGGCACGTGTAAAATTCTTCACCTTTCTTTCGTACTTCTATATTACCTGCTTCCTGCATAGTAATATATTTATATAATATAAAAAAAAATATCTGGTGTGAAACATTCACAAGACTTTCTCTTCCTGCAGTTTACACAGTTGATTACACATTCCACAACAAATGTGATTTATCACCGTAATATATAGTTAGTATGATTAAATTGATTATATTACTCTTTTAAAAAAATCTGGGATTATATACTATCCATTCTAAATATTAATTCATATTTTTTTTCTTTAGCAAAATCATTGAAAATATTGATTGATTTCTATTCATTTAAATAATAAAAGCTGCATTGAAAATGATTAACAAAATTTTTACTTTTTAGATAACACACTATATTATTACAATATTATTTGCATTTCTATTGTCATGCAATGCAGCACTCAATATTGGACTAATCTATTAATAAATTGCATGACATAAATGACATTCTAGGAGTGAAATTAGTAGTGAATTTGTTCAGACATTCTATTTATAGTGGGTTCTAACTCAAGCATACGGCTGCAATATCCCCCTATTAAGATAATGTTATGATGTTAAAATTTCGTCCTTTTGAAACTAAAATACTATATCATGAAAAGAGCCAGTTTTTATCTAGGTATTGTTTAACTGTTAATATGATGAAAGTCATTATAAGCCATCAGTAGAGTGTAGGCGTGACTTATCACAATTTGTGCCTTTTTTCCTAGAATCAGTATCGCAAGTTCGCCGATTTTTTAGTAAGCGAAAATTGTTTCGCAGAATTAAGAGAGCCAAATATAAAACATATAGACCGAAGCATCTTAAAAGTTTCAGATGTAATATTTGTTAATGGATATCCGGGATGCACAAATATCCATTGATATTCGATAGACTCAGATATTCGGTAGCCTCAATTAATGTCTTAACGTTTTTACATTCTCTTAAGGAGTATTAGGAATTTTCGAAATTGAGTTTTCAACGAAAATACATGTTTTGAGCTGCCTAGAGTCCGAAAAAAATGTTTTTAGCCAATGTTCCTAGTGTTAACAGAATATCTCAAAAACGAAAAATCGGAGCAGCTCAAACTTGATATCCCATTTAGACATTACAACCGCATCAAACACGAAGATTTCCGGCAAAATCCATCAACCCGGAAGTACGACTTTATGGCTTTTCAGTTTTTCATGAATTTTTTTTAAAAACGGCTCCAATGATTTTTCTTTAAACTTTGTATACTATGTACATACATTGTTACTCAGAATATGATTCCCCTGTCACATTGTTTTTAATGTGGTCTTTAGATCTATTGCTTGTTATGCGGGTCAGCTTTGGAGATTTGAGCGGTATGAGGTACTAAAGAAATAATTATTGCGCTTTTTTGTAAAGAAATATAAAGAAGTTTAAAAGAATATATGCAATATAACAAAACAGCCAAATAATATAGTTGTTTCTATTGAACGATGAAATTGGTTATTAGTTATTATGTAATGGAATAGACCGATCTCTCTTGAGGAAATTCATCTGGAGATTTCATGTTGTTGATACCATCCGTTTCATCGCGGCGCTGCAGGTGCACCACAACTACGCGTTATTCCCTCTATTCCGTCAAGCCTACTAACTAATGAATAGGCAACAATTTTCTAGTAACCAAAAATTGTATAAAAGCCCTGCCAATTCCCAAGGCTTCAATCAGCCTAAGAACATCATTTGAAGGAGTGTCTTAATACAACATTTGAATAGTGTAAAAATATCTCAACGGTTAAAAACAATATTTGAAAAAGTCTAAATAAGACTGAAGTAACTAGTGTGGAAACAAGCTTCAAGAACTTACTAACTTTTAATGAGGAATCTACAACACAACTCACTCTCAAAGAATTATTTCAAGCAGCTGCTTGTAACAAGCAATCAACTGACTTCATTCAGCTCTCTGCCAAAAACGCATTTTATTATCAACTAGAGCTCTCATCGAATCAAACTAGCTAATCGAATTGAACGTTAAAACAAGCAACCGTTCTAACTAGTCATACTGCTCCTTAAACTACGCTATCTAAATAGCCAAGATAACGTCTTAATCGCTCGACCACTCAGTTCCTCATCAATCGTTTACTCTTTTCCTTTAAAAAGTATAACTATATGTAATACTGTGAGCACTTGGCTGTTGCAAATGAATGAATTGTCTGTGTGACTTTTATTTTTTTATTTTATTTTTTTTTAGGAGATACGCACTGCGACCTGAAAGATCTATTGTGCCCCTCCGGGGCCTTCACAGTGCACTGCCAGTCTCTGGGCAAAGTCCTCCCATTACCGTGAGTGCTTATAAACGGGCATTATGCTGTAGAGCATGGGTGGCCAACCCGCGGCCCGCTGGATGTCTATTTGTGGCCCGCGGAGCATCTGCACACATTTTTCCTTTTAATGTACACAAACCACCAAAAGAACATTCCAATGGGCGTAGTTCGTATCATATTTCATATAAGAAAGTATCTCAGTACATATGATTCAACTATAGTGACAATTTCTTCTATGATATATTCGTTTTAACAATCACAACGTTAAGCTGATTTTAAAAAGCGCGCCGCCGATCTGCGCGCGCGTGGATAGCCGTTAGCTCGTTGGTCGTGTTGCGTGAGCGCAACGGCCCTTCTGTAGCAAGCTTGCGACGTAGTGTGGCGTGTGATCGCTTCCATTGTGTGCGTTATCGCCGTGTGACTTACATACACATTGATAAGAATACAAGTTGCTATAACCCAAATATCCTGTCTACTTTTTAAAGCGCAGTGAAGGTAAGCAATCCCAGCAATTATTTTTCTTAATTAATCATGATATTTTTTGTCAGAAAGTTATGTAATACTGATGTCATTTTACTGATTTTTTAAAGTTAAAAACGAAGACCCATAATGGCGTCAAGTAGTAAAGAGTTGGAGTACAGAAGAGAAGAGTCACAGAAGAACTCAGAAATTTTCAAGACAAATGGACTATAAACTATTTTTTCGTGGAATTTAAAACAAAGCCAATATGCTTGATATGCAATAATTCTGTTTCTGTTTTAAAAGAGTATAACATTAAACGGCATTACGAGACTAAACATGCAAATACGTTTGATAAGTACAAAGGGTAATTTCGACTAGACCAAGTAAATGTATTAAAAAGAAAACTTTCTGCACAGATATTTACTAAAGCGGCTCAAGAGTCTGCATGCTATGTAAAAGCTAGTTATGCAGTGGCCATGATACTAGCAAAAAAATCTAAGCCATATTCTGATGGTGAAATAGTTAAGGAATGTTTGGAGAGTGTCGTTGAAATTCTGTGCCCAGAAAAGAAAACGGATTTCTCAAAAATAAGCCTGTCTCGTCAAACTATTACTAGGCGTGTCGACGACATTGGAAAACATATTGAAGACAATTTGAAAAATCGAGCATCCAAGTTCATATTTTATGCTCTAGCATTAGATGAAAGCACAGATTTAACAGATACCGCCCAAGTGGCGATTTTTATCAGGGGTGTTGATGTCCATTTCAACATAATAGAAGAATTAGCGGCACTGTATCCGCTTAAGGACACTACCTGCTCAAAAGATTTCTTAGAAGCTGTTACATCGACATTGAATCGCTTTTCGTTACACTCGACAATCTATCGGGCTTAACAACAGATGGCGCTCCAGCAATGGTTGGAAAACATGAAGGTTTAGTAAAATTGATCGAAAATGAGGCCTACAAAGTTGGTAATACTTCGATGCTAAATTTTCATTGCATTATTCATCAGGAGAATGTATGTGCAAAGTCCCTTAAAATGGATCATGTCATGAAGGTGGTCATCAAAACAGTGAACTTTATTATTAAGTCGAAAGGGTTGAATCACCGTCAGTTCCAAGAGTTTCTCAAGTCTTTGGATTTACCAGTATAATGACGTTACATTTTATGCAGAAGTAAGATGGCTGAGCCGTGCCAAAATGTTGAAAAGAGTATTTGATTTGAAGGAAGAAATACAATCATTCTTTGCAAGCAAGTCAAAAAGTATTCCAGAATTTGAGGACAAGGAGTGGGTTAGCGACTTTGCATTTCTGGTCGATATAGTTAGCCATCTAGATGTGGTTAATACTCGTCTACAACGGAAAGATCTACTAATTAATAACATGTATGATCTTATTTCCGCATTCCAAATGAAACTTGGACTTTGGGAACAACAGTTAAGGACAAAAAGCTTCACTCACTTGCAGCTAGACGTCACACAAATGGCGGCGGATAAATACGCTTCGTTAATATCCGACTTGAACTTGGAATTTGAAAACCGATTTCAACATTTTAAAAAGCATCGTGTGCTTTTTGCTGCATTTGCAACACCATTCTCCGTAGACGTTACATTATTGCCAGGAATTTTACAAATGGAACATTGTGAAATGTGCTGTGACACCCAGTTGAAGGAGAAATTTATTCAGGTTGGTTTGGAGGAGTTTTATAAAACATATTTGGACAAGGAGAAATATCCTGCATTTTACAAACATGGTTTGTCGATGATTTCGCTATTTGGAAACACTGGCAGGTGTGAACAGCTTTTTCGTCAAATGAAGCATATTAAATCTCGAATGAGAACACGAATCACTGATGAGCATTTGGAAAACTGTTTGCGGGTAGCAACAACATCAATCGATATCAACATTGATGCACTTAGTTCTGAGAAATAAAATCAGATGTTTCACTAAAATTTATTATATTTTGTTTATTTTTTATTACTATTATTTTTTGTATGTAACTCTAATCTAATAAATATGTTTGATTCTCATTTTTGTTATATCTTCTTTAAAAAACAGTTATTTCTTGTTTGCTTTGAATAATAAAGAAAAAATTGTTGTGCTGCCCGCTAGCAAATCTCATCTCTAAAATTTGGCCCGCCTGCTGAAAATGTTGGCCCCCCATGCTGTAGAGGCACCTAGTAAGAGAAAATGTAAGGGTAGCACTGCTTGAACCAGAGTGGGCGTCCAAAGCGTTATCACTGTGCTAACATCCTTCCTAATTGTGCTATTAAAAATACAATATTGCTTATTATTCCAAGAACATTCACCATCAATCTTGCTACTATTTAGGGTTACTTGTAAAAATTTAGTAAACAGTTAATACGAATTATAAATAAGTAAATAATTTACATTTATTTGTGGACTGTGTATTTACCAAGTTTAGAAATTGTATATTTACTCATTACCCAGAGCACAGAGTGGCAAAAATGTAAAGAAAAAGAAGACAGAGTATGAGAGAAAAAACAGACGAGTGTTGAAATGTCAAAGAGTTACGAAATGAGGTGGGGCTTCAAGGGCATCCCCTCTAACCTGCATTCACACATACACACAAATACAAACATTTCAGCTGATGTAAAGAGAAGTTGTGAAAAGGTGAATATAAAGGAGAATGGGGGGGTGTTTGTGTGGTATAAGTGTATGTGTCTGTGTGAGGACTGTTTCTCTGTAGGGTGCTGCCGTCACTGACTACTCCGAGAGAGAGGAGATCGCCTCCAACACCACCCTCTCTACAAATCCACCTCCAAACCTGCGAGCGAGAGTAAGCGAGATGGTGTGGGTGAAAGAGGTGCCTTAACAATCCTCCTAAAACCCCACTTATACTGACTGCTTTCTTCGGCCATTCACTCACTACCACACAGCACGTCTTCACCACCATCACTGCAGTACACAACACAACAAAATCCCCTTCGCCGCCCGTCACCATTGTCTCCACCAATGCTGCTACCACCCCGTCTTCACATAGTTGAAGTCCGGTGAGTGTGGGTTAGATTTAGACCGGAGCCGGATATTAAGGACCAGTTACAAATTCAAAGTTTAATTAATTTGAAAGTGGGGAAATTAAAGGATGGGAAACTGAGTACGAGGAAATGTGTTGGGTTCCTTTTGTCCGGTTGGTTTAAAATTACATTTTTCTATTTTCTTTCTCTTTTTAC
Source organism: Triatoma infestans (assembly GCA_011037195.1). Lineage (NCBI taxonomy): Eukaryota > Metazoa > Arthropoda > Insecta > Hemiptera > Reduviidae > Triatoma > Triatoma infestans. The sequence goes on along the minus strand of JAAEAF010003717.1, from coordinate 26,785 downwards.
TTTCTCTAACTGCTGTTAGAGGAAGTATTGTAATCATGTCAAATTTTTGATATTGAGTTCCCCGGAAATAAATGTTTTGAGGTCCTCTGAGTCCAAAAAAAAAAAAACGGTTTTTAGGAAATGGTCTCTGTGTGTATGGGTAGCTGTGTCTGTGTATGTGTAAATAAGTTCAAAATTGACAGTTTCCGTTTAGGTATCACTAAGGAGTCAGACTTAAGTTATCTGTCAAAATTCCTCGGTTGACCGGAAATACTGCTTAACCGGATGAATTTTTCACTTATTTGCAATTTTGTCGAAAATGGCTCATACTAAGGATTACAACAATTATTTGAAACAATTGTCTAGGAAAAATTCATTTAAGATGGCTTTTGTGCGAGGGGAGGGGTTACGTTTTATACTTAAAGTGCTGTTTTAATTTAGGCGTTAGTTACATAATTGTGTATCTAAATAATGATTAAATAGAATTAAATGTATTGCCAATATTCAAGAGTCTGAAGAAAATCGGTTGATCGGAAGTACGTTTCTACATAACTTTTTTCAGTTTTCTAAGATTTTCTCGAAAACGGCTTCAACTATTTGCTTTGAACTTAATATATCGACTACAAATACAAGAGCTACAACTTTTATTTAAAACTTTCTCCTGAAAAAATCTTTCAGGCTGGGTGGGCGTGGGATTTATTGTTATTATATTATTATTGCCTATCACGGGTGGGCTATATCCGGGCACAGCAGCCAACAGAGGCTTATTGGGCCATCCCCAATAACCTCTAGTAGTTGAAACCTCCCTCCCTAAGGAGTTTGAGGACTTACACGACCAGATCATTTGGGCTACTATCTCCTCAGGTCACAATGTACCAAAGGTCTCATACCTCAATGTAGTTATTGCTACGCAATCAAATAGCTGGTGGCGGGCCGTTTCCTCCTCTTCCTCCTGACATAATCTGCACAAGGGTTCCACGCTGATAAGCCCTACCTTGTGCAGATGCTTCCTGAACCTGCCATGACCCGTAAGTTAGAGGAATCTGGCTCCTACTCAGACTAAGGGCCATTTGGGTCCTTCATTTACACAGCCCTGGCATCATCCTTCAGCTGTGAGAGGCACCTGGGCTCCCCCTCCAGAGCTCTTCATGCTTACCGCGAAACCACTCCCTTATCGCCGCACGAATAGCTCCGCCAGTGATCCCCAGGGCAGACTCTGAACGGTGTATTTGCCACGTTCCTGGCCAGTTGGTCAACTGTCTCATTACCCTCAATCTCTATGTGTCCAGGCACCCATATCAGCTGTTCCTTGTTGTGCCTGGAGAGTCTCGAAATGCCTCTCGACATTCCTTCACTAGGGATGAGGTAGTTCTATAAGCCTCTAAGGCTTTCAGTGTAGCCTGACTATTCGAGCAAATGCGTTGACCTAGCCCCTTGGGGCTCTACGCAGGTTCTCCTCGCCACAGACCTTAATAGCAAATACTTCAGCCTGAAATATTGTGGACTATCTGCCCAGCGGTCTCTGAATACGTACCTGTGGGCCCATTCCACATACTCAAGCTCCACTGTTCGGTAGCATTTTTCCCACTCCTTGGCCCATTCCGCCCTAGAACCTAGGAACAGCCGAAATAGAACCTCGAAGTTATATATTGGACAAATGCTATCCTGGGCCATGCTTAACACCGGGCCCGGATTGACCTTTAGCAATATGTCCAAATGTCTGGTTAAGGGAGCCTCTCTGTCTCAGACTACTGTTGCGCAATCTGTGTGCACTGGCCCTTGCCTCCGCCTGCACCAACAGGTCCAGCGGTGTCAACCTTAATATTATCTAAATAATATTAATTAGAATTAAATATATTAGTCATAATTTTGAGTTTGAAGAAAATCGGTTGACCGGAAGTGAGTTTTTATTGTATTTCTTTTAGTTTTTCTATGATTTTTACCAATAAAAACATCAACGGGTTTGTTTGAATTTTTTACACTAACTATGAATACTACGGCCTATCCCTATTGTTGGATACTTATTTCCGCGAATGTTCAGTCAAAGAAATCTGGAGGGAGGAGGGGAGTGTTTTATGCTCCATTGATATAACATGTAATAAGATTATAAAATTTACATTTTATATATAGGAGGGGGAGTGTATGACAAAAAAGTCATTTCATTAGGTTTAGGATTCAGCAACAGATATCAAATTGAAGACAATTAAACTTCTAATAGGGAATTAGAATTTTGAAGAAAACTTGTAAATTATAAGTGTGTTAAGTGCAGTAAGAGAATGTAGTAGTGTGAATGTTTCACACCAGAATTTCAAGTCTAATAATTATGTTTAAAATGATAATTACATTTTTCTTACAAATACTAGCTGGATTATTTTACTTTTCCTTGGCCGCTGGAAGAATGTCAAATTTTCAAAATTGAGTTGTTTTTTACTGGAAATGTATATTTTGAGGCTCCCGTGATGCGAGTAAAATCTTTAAATGGGTATATGGATGTAATAGGTATGTTTCGTATTTATGTGGGGAAAATAACATAAAGGGAAAAGATCGTTGCTCGAATTACATCGCGTTTAGGTACATCATCGCATCTAACACAAGGATTTCTGTAATATTCTTTTATATTATACACCAGATTTTTCCCCTCTAAAACAACTGATTTTGCATGAGGGTGCTGATGTATTATTATCTACCTCTAATATTTTATATCCCGTATTTTTGGTGCCCGATGCCTATAACTGTGTAATATTCGGCCACACCCCTCTCCATCATCCACACAATACCAATTTTTTATTAATTGACTTTTTTCTTTCCCATACTTACTGTTAAGATGGTGTCAAAATTTTATATTTCAATTGTTGGTACAGATCGGTGACAATACATAAATAAAAAAAAATTACACTTTTACAAAAAAAATAAATATTTGATTGAGGAGAAATTTAATTGAAAATTAAATAAAAGACTAATTTATTGTTAATACATAAGATGATATTCCCACAATAAGTACACTATTCAAGGCATTCTCTATTTCAAAACCTAATTTTAATATTCCTTTGATGTTGCTTTTCAAGAAATTAATATCCTACCGTACAATCATAACTTAAGTTACGCTATTTTAACTTTCTTCTAATTAAGGTAAAAGTTTAATAAATAATTTATCAGATTAATTGATAATTAAAAATAAATAATTGTGTATTAAATTTCTCAAACATTATAATCAGAAAGTTCTGAATTATTGTCTTAAATTAGATAATAAATGAAAAATAAGTTTGTATCCCTCTTAATGAATTATTTTCCTCACAGGGGTAATTGAATGGATTTACCTCTTCAGTGTTCTTAAGGTCTCTGCGAGAAGCCTCATAACACTAAAAACACTTACACTGATTCTACTAGCACTCATATGGCATCATAAGAACTGCATAAATAACGGATATAATGTGCTCCGGAATTAACTCTGTGGTAGCGTGCTGGACTTGGAACGCGTTAGGTCCGGCTTTGAGTATAGAAACGCTGTCCTTAGATTGCCTCGCCCTAGGTGCCACCACTGTTTACTACTGGTGACGATGGGCAGTGTTGTCTTTAACAAGAAACCAGTGCCACGCGTCGGGCAGTAGACGTTGGGGGTAACTGTATGACCTAGAAAATGTTTGGATAGCGTAGAGCTTGGCCTCTTGCTATTGACGATAGATTTTCTAGGTACATTACTTACACGAACCCACATAATCAGTTCCACTTCCACATTGTAAAGTCTTTACAGACGTTTACATTCTATGTTCAGATATCGAAAATCAAGGGAACTATAGTTTATCTTACAACTCGCAGCGGAATGGCTCTGCTTGAAACCGACTATTTTTGTATTGTTAAGAATTTAATTGCTAAAAGTGTCGGCATGTTTTGTATAAAACAAAACTGATTCAACGCAAAGTTTTTTTTTTAGAAAACAAAACAAAAATCAAACAGGGAAGGGATTAGCTCAGTGGTAGCGCGCTGGACTAGCAACGCGGAGATCACGGGTTCGAATCCAGCCGTGCTACCCTTAGATTTTCTCTTCCTAGTAGCCTCTACAGCTCACTGTCCGGTGATGGACAGTGTTGACTGTAACGGGAGAACACTGTCCGGAGGCCGGCAGTGCACTGAGAAGGCTCCGGGCGCAAATGACCACAGATGTTGACGCTTTAAATTTAAAAAAAAAAAAAAAAAAAAAAAAATCAAACGTTAATTTTACTTTAAAAGAAACATTTCTAAGTCGCATACTAAAGCACACAACGGTGTATTAATAAGGTGGCGCACGTATGGGTCGATGGATCTCAGATGAGACTGGAGTTTGTGGGTCTAGAATCAAGAATCCTGAATTAATGGGCAAATTACTCCAGTATCCTGTACACACTAGATCGATGGGGGGGTCGCAGTGGCGTAAGCTTGGTACGCAAACCCCCACAGAATCTAATGTACTCAGGATCTTACAGATGAAAATCTCACGCAATGGAATGATGTGTTTATTTCAATCTCGAGAAGAATATTTTTGGAATCAAGAAACCAATCCGATAGTCAGGCCACCAATTAAATTGCGGAGTTCATGTGTACTCAGTTCGAAAATGGTATGGAAGTACCTGGCAAACTTAATGACTATATGACCTATTTTCAATATAAGGACATATTGGCGTAGAAGTCAATGAGTGGCCAACAACACTCTGAAGAAATTGCACAATACTCCTTTTATGAGCTGGAATCTTTCTGTAATAAGAATTCAGTATCTCACAAAAAAGCTCAAAAATATCGAGGAAATCAACAGAGTAATGCTCTGCAGTTCCCTCTCAGAATTGTTGTAAGCTAACACTTTCCTGGGCAGTAGGATCGGGAAATGTCTTGAGCCGTGATGACCTGAACAAAAATAGAGTTTCCTCTAGGGAAACTGTAAACTCAAGGAGTAACTGCAGAAGCTCGGCCTAGAACTTGATAGTGCTTGTAGATTCCATCGGTTCTTTAGTAGAGTGTTTGTGTTGGGAGAGTCGTCATGAATATTGTTAGTCTGGGATTTTCTAAAGAATAGTAAAGTTTCCGAAGCAGTATGTAATCTATATTTCCCTATATGGCGTTAAATGCGACTATTATGAAAAAAGAATTAATTAGATCGTCCGATCTTATTAAACGTTATAGAAGTAGCTGGCGAGATTCCCCAAAACAAACGGTTTCATAACCACTTACGCGATTTCAACCCAAAAGACTCATCTTACTGTTTTGCATAACTATTGATTTCTTTTTAAACAGTGACATGCTCTGATGATAAAATATATAACATCAGTAGCGTGGTTTGATTGGCTAATCAATAAAAAACAATTAATACCACAACTAATCATGTATAAGATATAATTATTTTTATCACTGGTGCATACTATTATAATGAGAAATTATTTGCTATAATTAGAAAAGAAATACACTTTTCTATCAGGAAAATTCAGCAATAATTTCTGTTTACGTGGGCAACAAAAAAAAAAATATATCTCATTTGTTTACATCACCAATGAAAAACTCCTCTCATTACAATAACAGTAATAACAATCCCAGCAATGCAGAGCTTATACTCTGTAGAAGTTGATGGGAATTATTGTAGTACTCTAGTGCTGCTTTCTAAAGTTTTGGTTCGTAGGCCGTCTCTATCCTATAGGTTGAAGGAGAAGTTACTGTAAGTAAGTTGAATGTGCTGTGCAATCAGTTTGTATTGATCAGATATATACAATCAAATCAACGGAAGGAAAAGAAGAGAAGTTTCCTTTTTTTCACTCACTCCTGCCACACACTGCTACGTCGAATCTCTTAAAATGATTTAACCCATTCTCTCCACCAACTCACATAGTAGTTACTTTTTTCTCTCTCTCTCTTTTTCTTTCTCTCCCTTTTATTTTTTATCTGCTATAACAATCTATATAAATCTGTGGTATTGCGAAAATTTCATTATTACTTAAAAAAAAAAAAAGTATAAAAATAACCTTTCAATAAAACATAATTTTCCTTTAGAATTCTAAATAGGATTGGAAAATTTTTATTTTACGGGTCGTTTAGATAATTTTTTTTTATTTTTTATTATTAGAAGTATTGTTGCTGCTTTTCAAATTTTCAAATTTAAGAGAAATTTCAATTGTCAATTTTTCTTAAAAATTGAAATTACTTCAACAATGATTTTTCCTGCTCGAATACCCCACTTTCAAAACTATTTCTTTAAGATATTTTAAAATCTGGAAGATTCTAATGAGAATACCTCCTCTTTCAATATCCGGTATGCATCGAAATTTCTACAAATGCTCTGGTGATTGCATCAGAGTCTGTCAGGAGTGTATTGAGTCTTTTCTATCTCTACAGTGAATCTGCAGAGCATACAGGCTCGATAGCAATTCTAGGCCCAACTTCTTCAGGTGTCCGTAAAGAAATCTGTCAGCATAAAGCCTATTTTTTTTTTGGATGCAGACCTCAGCCGAATCTTTTCCTGGCCGTAACAGCCCAGGCTTTAAAATCTTAGCCTACCTAGGTCGTGGGAGGGTTCTTTCTGAGCCCTGCTCTCTTGACTTCCTCCACATTTTCTGAGGCCTGGTCGCTTATCTCACAAAAAAGTTCCCGCCCTTAAGGTGGATAACTACTTTTTCTGCTCAGGTCATTAAGTTTACTAGGGCATTACCATAACATTTACACACTACTGATATCTAAACTCGGTGGATTTTATAGGCGTCCTAACTATTGGATAGGATCACAGTTTTCTGGTTTACGTTAATTCCTGTGGAAGTTGTAATGAACACATCTTCCCACTACCCTGGAAACTACTGAATAATATGGTTAAAATGTGGTTTACTTTTATGACTCGTCATGGTCTATATTATATATTTTCAATAACATTGCGACTCTGGAGTTTTTCTTTTTTGATAAAAAACAAAAAAACAAAAAATACGTACCATGAACCATTACGCTAATATTAGCGAATGCTTATGTAGCATGGAAAAAGCGCATATATCAATTAATTTTCTTAGCAACTTGCTAAATAAAGTAATGGTATTGATTAAGATAGACAGAATCGTGGATAATCGCTCAGAATTATCCAATTTCTTGTAATAAATTTTCAACTATACAACCAAGACCTATGGGAGGAGTACATAATGACTCCTAGCTACGACTTCCAAAAACCCTTCAAAGTCTTGATATTAGACAGAAGGGCATGGAAGAACGGCCCATCAATTACAGGCGAATCTATGTGATACACGGACGGGTCCAAGATGGAAGATGGAGTAGGAGCCGGCGTATACGGGGCTCATCCGAGATGTAATATCTCGGTGAGCCTTGGAAGGCTAGCTACGGTCTTTCAGGCGGAGCTAGTCGCGATTATTATCTACGCCGCCGAAATAAGAAGACGGGGAGTGTATAACTCCAGAGTCGTCATTTATTCGTATAGCCAGGCTGCTCTGCGGGCAATTGACTCGTGGGAGATCAGCTCAAGGCTGGTGTGGGACTGCCTAGGCGCACTCAGGGAAATTAGTAGCCATAATAAGGTCTTCCTGGTTTGGGTACCTGGGCACTCAGGTCACAGAGGCAATGAGGCGGCGGACCGCCTGACCCGGGAGGGTTCAATGGGAGCACTTATCGGGCCGGAGCCGTTCTGTGGCGTCTCAAGATGCCTCAGGAGTGCATCCATCAAGGCATGGATGCAGGATCGATCAAGGGAATGGTGGGGCAAAACTTCAGGCCAGAGGCAGGCGAAAAAGTTTATCCATAGCCACTCGCCCAAGCTAACTGCGGAACTACTCCATTAGGCCGGGCGGCCAAAAAAATAGCAGTTGGCATTCTCACTGGCAATTGTAGATTAAATAAGCACATGCATCGCATGGGCCTGGCAACGGATAGCCTGTGTAGGTTTTGTCAGGAGGAAGCCTGCACGTGGTATGTCAGTGCGAGGGGCTGGTCTGGTTAAGGTACCGCCTCTTTGGTAAAGAGAAGCTGGTGCCAACAAGCCTCAGCCAGGGCCCTCTCTCGGACCTATTAAGTTTTTTAAGACAAGCAGGACTCGAGAGAGTGCTCTGATTGACCACCTGGGAGCCCCCCCCCCACTCCACAGTCCGACTAAGGACAGGATAGGGGGAGGGTCTCCAACTAGGGGGGTGCCACAATAGATCCTTGGGATGTCGCGGTGGCGTAGGCTGAAGAGCCAATTCCCTCGTTAGAATCTAACTATACATTACGTCCACCAATCAGACCTTACATCATGAATAGGAGCATTTGCGCTTCTTTTATAAGTAACAGGATTTTATAACAGATAGGTTCTTCAGACAAAACTACTTCAGAGATATCACAATTTTTTTTTTCTTTTATTTATTTCAATATGTCTACATGCTCCATTGATATTACATGTAATAAGATTACAAAATTTACATTTTAAATATGATGTGAAAATAAATTGTTAATGAATATGTACAATTTTGATGTAAATGAATATTAACTGCCGATAATAAATTCAAGAAATTACAGTAAAATGATAAAATAGAAATGTTCAAATTTAAAGTTTAAAACAGAAATGTAAAATTTAAAGTTTTTCAAAGTCCCATTTATTCAAAAAATTGATGAATTCGTCGATGAATTCCTCCATGATCAACTGGTCTTCTGGTAATGGCCAACGTCTTCCAGGTCTCTATATATAGCTGAAAAACCTAGCTCTGGCGTTTTCTAAGAGTGGACAGTATTAGATGGGTGAAATCCTGAATCTTAGTACCTGTGGGATCACACGGGCAGTAAGGTGAATCTATAATATGAAATCTATAGTGTTTGTTGGACCATGTCCTTTTAATACTTGGGTTAACCGGTAATTGATTTTTAGATTTAGTTTCAGTCTAATATGAACGTGCGCGATAAATTTCTTTGTAAAATTCCCTTTTTGTGATTTTTGCCACTTCATTTCCCACTCTTCAAAGCTTCTTTTCTCTAGTTCACTTTTGATGTACGACTTTGGAAACTTATTGTAGGACGGCATTAATTGTATATCTTTAGCTCCTTCTTTAGCTAGACGATCAGCTTCTTCATTTCCTGAAAATCCAGCATGTGATTTTTATCCATTCTAATCCAATCCATATTTCTTTTGCTTCCAGATCATCTATTTTTCTGCGGATACTTTCAATTAGAGGAGAATGAACTTTATAATTTCTTAAGCTGTCCATTGCAATATGGCTGTCTGTGTAAACCCTTACATTTCTTGAGAAACTGAACTGTTGTTTTGAATCCATTCCAAACTCTTGCTAATTGCTAAGCCTCGGCTTGATTATTGGAACACTTATTGTCCAATCGGAATATTTCTTCATGAATTTTATTGTTCTCAAAATAAACTACGAAGGCACAAACTTCGCTACCATCTATTCTAGAACCATCTGTGTAGATATCAAGTCGCTAATTAAAAGTTTTCATATTCAAGGGAACCACAAAATGTATTTCTATTGAAAGTTTCGTAAATTGGATACAATCGCAATACTTACTCTTATTGAACGACTTTCTCTTACTGAAGTTATAACAATTACAAATTTGACAAATTTGTTTTCCAAACACTAAAATAATTTTAGAAGGGTGCGGTTGCGTACTACTAGGCTCCTAACTCAGAGGGATCGAATGCAATCCAGAGACATAACCACCAACATTGAAGGAAATCAACTAAATTTGAACGCCACAAAAACGCAGAAATCCCAAAACAAAACGTTATAAGGGGTTTTCGACAAAATTTAAAAAACTCAAGAACTTATCGTGTCTATATTTCCGGTTAGGCGATTTTCTTAAAATTTAGACTGTTACCTCTAAGACTTTATATCTATTACAGTGGAGCACATATTTCATACAGTAGTTATCATTAAGGTTGGTAGAGCGCACACTTTACCAGCACCATATTTCTAATGTCTATATAGTATTATTATGTTGCTGGTAGAATTAAACACTCAACTGAAGTGTTACATTCGAGGAGAGCTTATTGTTTTCAACGATCATGCCAAACATAAATTTTTCCAAGAAAGGCATATGTATTAATGTATGTTGAAGTTTATACAAAGTTTAAAGAAAATCGTTGGATCTGTTTTGGGGAAAATCGTGAAGTTGCCAAACAAAAATCATTAAAGTCGGCATTCCGGTTGATGGATTTTTGTCCTAAACTTTCTAATCAGATACAGTGGTAGTATCTACCTACCTAAACGGAATAGCAAGTTTGAGCTTCCTGCGATTTCTCGTTTTTTGCTATATTTCGCATTATACCATATACAATAAACATATATACACACAAAGACCATTTGCTAAAAACATTTTTTTTCTTACTCAGAGGACCTCAAAACATATATTTCCAGGTGGAAATTAAATTTCCAAAATTCGACACGATCGTAATACTTCCTTTTTACAATCAATATGAGAAACTAAAAACACAAAGAACAAAGAACTAAAAAACACAAAGAGAACTTCCTGTAAGAAGTGGCTTATCAAAGAAGAGCGCATACAAGTCCCAAATCCTGTCTGCTTTTCTGTCATCTTAAAGAAAATTTCCACTAAGAATTTAGTATAAAATCAAATATGAAATAAATTAAAACAGAATTAGGCATAAATAAAACGAAGAAGGAAAGAATTATCATGTCTTCCTTTTTCTTAAAAATACTCTGTTCTGTAATACATATATAAACGTTATAAACATATACGTATTATGTATATATATAAATATATATATATATGTACGTATGTATATATATATATATATATATATATATATGTACGTATGTATATATATAATTAAAAAATTAAAAGCACATACAATAAAAAGAGATACAATAAGAAAACCCATAAGTAAATTATAGTCGGAGAATTTTAGTTAAAGCTAATTTCTCCTTGCCGCTTCCATTTCACTTCATTCTTCTCTCCTGCTTCTTCTTTTTTTAAGAAATGCAAATAACATCGTTCAACTTTTAATTAATCTTTCGTGACTGGAGGAATAATTTATTTTAAGTCTCTCAGACAGAAATAATACCTAATTCGGTGGCTGGAAAAGTTTCTCCTTGCTACCTCTCTCTTTTTCTCTGCTGCCTACTACCTACGTCCCCCCCATAACTACCGCGATCTCTTGTACTGTCTTTTCTACTTACGCCTATTATATATATATGTATATCCGAAAGATGTGGCTCATCGAGAGTGGTAAGAGACAGAGAGTGGGAGAGCACAGAAGAAGAGGAGTAGCGGAGATTACTTTTTGCTTTTCTCTTAAGAGAATTGCAATGCATTCTAACAAACTCTGTGAGAAAGCAAAAAGAGAAGAAAACAGAGCACGTCTTTGAAAGGAACTGGAAATAAGTACAAGGTGATTAATTTTCTTTTTGTGACCTTTACACTTCTAGCATCTAAACGAAATTTTCATGAAAAGAGAGAGTTTTTCCACATTTTCTATCTAACCATTGAGCAAAAGTTGATTATCATTTTCTAATATTAAAATATTCCCCTAAACCTTTTTTTTCTAAAGAAATAAAACTAAACCCTCATTAATAATTTTCATCCATTTGATAAAACTGAATTATTTATTTATTAATTTTTCTTTTGAAAAGTTTGTATAAAATTTGTAGAACGATGCGAATATTAAAACAGTATTCATTAGTTAATAATTGATGTAATTAAAAAAAATTATTATTTTCAGGGGCCTTTGGGAGCAAAAAAGAAAATATTACCTTATCTATCCTAACAACCCAAACAGGAAATTAGGCGTAGCTGTTTACTGGCACTGGCTGGGATAACTTTGGATAGGATCTGTAATTTCCTTTTTCTAGAGAGAAGAGCCTGATTGCCACCAAAAAAAAAGAAAAAGAAAAAAGAAAGTAAATGAGAGGTGTACCGTTTTAGTTCTGGATTTCTTTGGAGTTTTTCTAAACTAGGTAGAATGAAGAGATATTTAGTGTAGAACTGTCCTTATACCAATTATTTTCAAATATTTTGATATGTCATTCAAAATTGGGCTGAAAATTTTTGCTTCACCAATATTTCCAACAAGATTTATAGGGATTTTAATTCTGTTTACGTTCTACTAGTTTACTCCCTAGACAGAGCTTGTCCCACAAATGTACAATAGTGCGATAATTTACATTTCACTTATTAATTCTAAACTTGGCGTATAATTTTTACTGACACATTTCAAACTCTGAAACAAATATAAATTCATAGCATTCTTTATGTATAATGTTAATTCAGTAAAAGGGTTCGAGGCTACTGCGATTGTTTTTTTTAAATTTATTTATTTGTAGACTTTTTATAAAAGTTTTAATTATACGCAGAATAATTTTAAAAAATATTTTACATAATACACAAACGCACAAATACTTTCAAGATAGTTAGTGAGAAAACTTTGCGCGGTTTACGCTATTTGGAGTGTGCTAAAACTTAAATTTAGACCTTGTCGCAGGGAATAAATGTTAATGGGCGGTAGGGAGAAGGTGAATGTGGTATGGTTCACATTCTGAGAGTTGAGACAGGGATGATCCCTGAACGTTCAGGGCTGCAAGCCCGTTTAGGCAAGAGGTGTGGGCCATTGGGGTTAATTGACCAACGCAGTACCTAGTACCGGCGCGGCGGTGGTTGTGTGTATGAAGAAACGAGTAGAGAGGTATACTAGTCCAGAGTAGTTATATAACAGCAATGGTACGAAGCTGTATAGATGAAGAAATGGCGAAGGGTAGTGGTGGAAACGGCACTTAGAGGCTCCAAGTACGTGTTAGGGATATCCAAGGATTAGGTACAACTACTATCAGTGAAGGTGGACGTTAGCGGTTAACAGAACCTTCTAAACCAGACCAGTGGCTATAGTAGTGTGCTCAGGGTATTACGAACCCATCTCATTCAGCTGGATAACTGCACTCTGTTACCAAAGTAGGACTTATACTGCATATATCTCTCTCTAAGGAGTAAATTGGATTTTTTCTCCTTTCTTTTTTCCTCTCCATAGAGCTGATAAAACTTTTTAATAGTTCTTAAGGTTTTTAATTAAACTCATTTTAGAGTAAAAAAAAAAAAAAAAATAGATTATAGAAGATTAGTGGGCAAGATAAATCCTTTTTTATTTAAGCTAGCTTTATTTTATGGAATTCGTATTTATTTGATTTCATTTAACATTAATTATTTAGGGGAATAATTAAGTCATATGAAAAATACATTTTTGTAATTTTCATCTGCTTTCTAGGGGCCTCTGCTTTTTCGCTTTATCATAAGAATAATAGCAATCAAATCTTCAGTCGTTCATAAACCCTGGATGGATTTAGAGATCCAGTAGAATTAATAAAGGTTATTTCCTTGAAGTTTTAAATAAATTTAAGCTTTATTTCTAATTTAAGGCGCGTCAACATCCATGGTCATTGGCGCCCGGAGCCTCCTTAGTGTACTGCCGTCCTCCAGACAGTGTCCTCTCGTAACAAACAATTCTGTCCATGACCGGACAGTGAACTGTAGAAGCTCCTAGGAAGAAAAATCTAGGGGCTGCACAGCTGGACTCGAACCCGGGTCCTCCGTTGGGAGTCCAGTTCGCTAACTACTTGCTATTCCCTTCCATAAATAATGGACAATTATAAATTATGTACAATTACAAATATATCGTTTCTAAATTATGGATGTATATATGAGCCTGAAAACATTAGAATAATTAAATATCGCTAAAAAAAAGTTCAAGCATAATTTTCCCATTAAGAATGCAAATAAAAAGACTTAAATCAACTTTACTGAATGATGTTTTTGTTTTGTTTTCAGTTTTTCGAAGTTTTATATTATAAAGTTTCTTTCCTCTATAGATTTATCCATTTTATTGGAAACAGCTTTTTTTTTTTGGTGGGAGAAAAATTAATTGAAAGTGATGGTTCTTTGCGAAACCATCCTTTTAATATAGACAAGCGAATCTGGCGAACTAAGTAGCGTTAACGGTTGACAATTTAAATCAGTAGTAGAATTTCTCAATGAATGTTTGCCATTTGGGAACTGTGAGAAATTCCTGTGAATGTGTCACGACACTTTTGTTCAGTTTTTTTTTTAACGCATTCACGAATAAGGTGCATTTCTTCTGTACAATTACTTTTTATTTTTTAGAAAAATAATCAATATTTTGGAGAAAGGGACATTTTTATGATAATAACTATGGCATAATGTAAAGAAGTGTAAAGTTCTGAAAATTAGGTTAGTCCAATCAGAAACCTAGGCCTCTCCATTAACTACATTATTTATACAAGCTTCGACCAATAACAATTGAATGTAACCATTAAATCTACGGAGCGTTATCTTTTACCGGAAGTTTTTATTCTACAATAAATAAAGGAATTTTGGTGACAATATAAATAAGATTTTCTCCTATAATCCAAATCAGTTAATCATTTTATAAATAGCATTTCTTTTTATTTCCAATGTTTATTCGTGAAAATTATTTCCTCCAAGCGGAATTAATTCCCCACAAAACGGGATTTTCACATGGGTGAATTTGAATGCTTATTTCAAAACAATCGATTGATAAAATAAATATATATTTCAGACGTATCTCTAATATATTTTTTTCTCCCTTTGTTTAAGCAAAATGATTGGTATGGGCCAATTCGAACAAAGAACTGAAAGGAACAGGACCTTAATATCTTCTTAGGTTTACCAAGAGCGCCGTTGACGATAATAACGAAGAATACAATAGATCATTTTGAGCCGTCAAGAATAATTTAACTTTATATAACTCATCAAATAAAACGCGAATTATTTTCTTTTATAACCTCTAACCAGCATAATATGCCTCAGCAAAACCATTAATCATCAACAATTACCATATGTAATATACGGGATTCTTCCAATAAAATGGAATTTTTCCTTATTACACACACACACACACACACACACATATATATAAATATATATATTTATATATATAAATATATTTAGATATAAATCAAAATTTCTAATCTTGCCTCTGTTAGTTGTTTGTGTAACACTTCTTTATTTTCTTCGTGTACCTAGTTTGGTAGCTGTTCAGTTAGTCCTCCAGTCCTGCTGGAGGGAGGTAGCACTTGTGAAGGAAGAGCTGCGCACTCTAGACTAAGATGATGAAATAAGGGAATGATAGGTATAAAGCAAGAAAAGTAATACGCCACACCTATTTATATTGGAAAGGACTAGAACTCTGTGTGTGTGTCGGTGCGCATTAATATATAAATGATATAATATATAAAAAAAAGATCATTTTTACTTTCTCTTACTCCTAGTAAGAGGAAGTATTGTAATCGTGTCAAATTTTCGATATCGAGTTTTCACCGGAAATATCCGTTTTAAGGTCCCCTGAGTCCAAAAAAGTGGTTTTTAGCAAATGGTCTCTGTGTGTGTGTGTGTGTGTGTGTATGTATGTATGTGAACAGCATACCTCAAAAACGAAAAACCGTAGAAAGTTGAAACTTGATATCCTGATTAGGTATCACATGGGATCTGACAGTACGTTATCTGTCATAATTCCTCAACCGAAAGTACCACTTTACTAGTTTTTTTTTTTTTTTTTACTATTTTGGGATTTTCTCAAAAATGGCTCCGACGGTTTTCTTTAAACCTGGTATATCAACTACACATATAAAGAGCTACAACTTCCATTTGAAACATTTCTCCGGAAAAATTCATTTAAGGCCATTTTTAGGGAAGGGGTGGAGTAAGGTTTCCTCTAAAGTGCTATTGAAGTTTTCTTGTGCAATTCTGCCATCTAAATAATATTAATTATAATTAAATATATTGTTGAAATTCCGAGTTTGAAACAAAATTGGATGATCGGAAGTGCGTTTTTCCTGAAATGAATTATTCAGTTTTCTGGTATTTTTTTTACTTTGTTGTGTGCTTTTCTCAAAAATGGCTCCGACCATTTTCTTCAAACTCCCTACATTAACTATACATACAAGATCTACAACTTTTATTTAAAACATCATTTAAGGGCACTTTTCGGGGAGGAGTGGGTTTATGTTTTTCTGTAAAGTGTTATCATAGTTGATTATACAATTCTAACAAAATAAATTACAAATAAATAGACGCGTTTCAAGAAAATTAGTAGTAAACCGGAAGTATGCTTTTACTGAACATTTTTTTCAGTTTTCGACGAATTTCATCAAATTTGGTACACAAATTCTAAAATTTGTCAATCACAATTTTGGAAACTGGAGTAAGAGAAAGTTGTGTGAGTGTTTCACACCAGATTTTTTTTCTGTAGATCGTTTGAGTCAAGTAACAAATAACTTTATAATTTTCTTTTTTATGTTTCTGCGATGTAACAAATGTGTATGTTTAAAAATTCTATCTCCACATCTTCACAACTTGTATATATTAAAGCCTTGATAAAGACAGGAAACTCTGTCGAAACGTTGGCATAATTGAATGTATCTTTCTTGATCGATCCTCACCAAATTTCTTCATAACACAATTCATCAACGGCCATCAAATACTTTTATATTATATATAAAGTAATTTATAAGTAAAGTAAATGCTTATTTTTTCAGGTGCGCTTAACGTCTAAACTACCAAATTAGGTGTCGTGAACGGGGGTGGAAGCAGCTACTTTACTATCAACATTGTTTATACGAATATAATAAAATCAAGCAGTTATACGCAGGACTCGAACTGGGGGGGACCTTTCAGTTACAAGTCCATGCTCATAACCACTACACCCAACATTCTTTCTTCTTTTTTTTGAAATTAACCATTTTCTTGAAAATGGTTTCAAAGATTTTCTTTGAATTAGAAATGCTAGTTGTCCAGATTGTTATTTGGAACACTTTTCCGGAAAAATTGATTTTTTGTGAGAATTCTTGGGAATCAGGGAATATGAATTGATTGAAACTGCCCTTGTAAGATTTTAGTGGAGGAAGACTGAAGAGGGTGCCACTATGTTACGTAGTCACTTTTCAATTAAACAACTAAAACCATTAACAATTAAGATCCAACAACTAAATTCTTCATCAACTAAAACTTCAACAACAACCCAATATATATGCAATATTTATATAGTGAAAATTGCACTTTTGCAAAAAAAAAGTAGAATTGTAATGATTGTAATAAGGTTTTTTTTTTTTAATTGCCCAGATAATTGTTCATTAGTTATATTTAGCATTATTGTTTGCAGTAAGTTTTGAATGTCAAATTGAAAACTTCTAACAACTATAAAGATTTTCTCTTTAGTGGTTTTATTGAAGTATGTAATGTACATTGAAAATTGAAAATTGGAATTGCTAAAATCTACCAAATGTCTCTCTATGCATTATTTCACTCCACATATTGTAAAAGCCAGTATATGAAGTTGGGAAACTTTGTCTCAAAGAACTTCCTTCCTCTCTGGGTCCAATGAAAACTATGTTTCCTCCATATTGAAAATTCATCTTTACAGTAAAAGTGGCGGAGGTTAAGTATATGAGCGAGGTTCTAGTTTTGTGTGTGTGTGTGTGTGTGTGTGTGTTGTGTGTTATTTTATATGGTATGCAATCTTCTCCTTACAACCCTCTCACTCTTGTACACACGTACATACGCACACTCCATGCCACGCATTATAATCCCAACAGGAGTTCTCTTCCTAAGTATGCCACAGTTTTCTCGCAAAACCTAAGATAGAAACTCCAACGAACATTCTAGTGCCAGTACTTCCCCCTCTATTAACCCACCAACCACCATCTCGCATTCACTCAAAACTTATATATATATCTCACACTTGTTGAATGTATATGCTTTCTATAACTTTCTACTTTATTCAACAGTTATAGTGTGTCTCTGATTTTATAATTTGTCGGTTGAGTTGTATCAACTATATACTCCGCTTCCATGGCCCAGCCAACACTAACCAATCAGAACTTGTTAGCATTTCAATACTGGCAGCATCGCTTTTTGTGTATGATTCCTTTCTCTTCTTCCCGCCATATACTCACTCGTATACATAATGATTAAATTCAATCTTTCTTTAAGATAGTCACCATTCTTGATTAAAAAAAAAAAAATATTGCTTTAAGTTTCCTGTTTATTTATTTTCTCTTGATTAAAAGTATGTTGTTCTTTTCCAGGGAACTTAATATTCCTGCTTATATCCCAAGGCATAAAACAACTACACTATATTGGACATCGAAATTCTTGGAGAACACCACTTTTCCGTTAATACTTTATAATTCGAGGTGTGTTTTATTTCGGTTTAACTCACAGACAACTCACAGACAAAGACTACACTAAATTCCATCTCCATTTTACTAATGATTAATATATCTCACAATCGCAGTAACAGAATGAAGCCTTAACTCTAATTTGCAAAAATAATGAATGGCCTCTACAAGATTGGATTTAGTTTAAGAATATGTATCTATCGAATAAAATGTATCATGCATGACGTGTCTTGAAACAGTCATTGAAACGTTCACCGAGGATAACCCATTTTCAAGAGGATTCTTTTCTGCAGAATCCTGGTCATCATGAGATCATTTAGTACAGACATCCTGATTTTGTATTCATACCTTCTACTCTGCGAAAGTAATATTTATAAGTTCGGCTATTTATGTATAGTCTATCCACAGTTAAATTTTGATGGAAATGATATTGATTTTTGAAGCGACTATTCACTTAAATCATGATTATCGATAACAACTTATATCGTATAGAATTCGTGTAGCTTGATGGATAATCGAACATTCAATGATTGATTACTGTTCCTTGATTGACTTTGGGAGACTGAATACTATTCTTGTTGGTTTAAATGGCCCGGCTCAAGTTCCGGTTACACAAAATCCAGCTAAACAGGGATAGAACTTGGTGCTCTTATTATCTGCAGCCCATTCAACTACTTGGTATAGTGCCGTTGATAGAAGCGGTCAGAGACGCGATATATCGGTCGGGCAGTTAAATGGTAGATGTTGATAAATGGTGCCATCAGCGCTGTTGTGGAGAAATTTCATATTACATATTTGTGTTAAGAAGTTAGCGATTGGGAGAGAGATACTTGCACGATATTGGCCATATAACTTCTTGATCCTTTAGCCCTTAAGAGACGGATGTGTATGTCAAGTTTTGATATATTGTGTCTGCTTATTTAGACTTCTTGATGTGTTAAGGCTTTTTCTTGTTTCAGCAATCTCGGAAATTTGGGGCCCCTTGTTGCTTAAACTGGTCAAAGGTTGGCGTCGTTTAGGCATCAGATGAGCAGTACATAATTTAAGTAATGATGTACACTTGCAGAGATAAGAAGCATGATAAGTGTGGCAAAATCTATAGAAGCGATAAGAAATATATTAATTCTATCACATTTTTGAAAGGATTCGAGCTATTATCTACTTCAATCAACTTTTTTGTTCTGGATACAAGCCACCATTTCCGATGGATGAAATTGTACATTTTGGTAGCAAAAGGCATCGTACAATGTAAAGAGATCAAAGCTGATTTATAACAGGGAGCCTTAATAATGTTTCTTAATAAATTATTGTTAATTCCAAATATAAAATGATATATTTTTTTATTATTATTATTTCCAATCTAATAAATACAATTACACAAAGTATACAAAGAAAATACGAAAATCCTTATAGTAAGAAAAGAAAAATCTACTGGAAATTACTGCTTCCATATGGGACAGATTCCCGTGCATGGAAGCAGGAGCCCCTCTCAACCCATAACACTATGTCTTATTACATATTAATATAGGCATATACACTGTATGTTTGTACTCGTTCGCACAATTACAAAAGCTTTTATTTATAAAACACAACAAATATTTGCAAAACCACTTTTTATTTCTTGTTAAGTATGTAATTTACATAATATATATGTTAACAATAACGTGATGAATATTTTCTACCTTTTACATTTAGGATTCCACCTTTTATTTTCCTTATTCATTTACAATACTGGAATACCTTCTCTCCTGGTCCCAATCACCGAGAATCAATCGAAATCAAAGCCAGTAGTTGTCGTTAGATATCTGGTTATATGCATTTTAAAATTCCTTTGAGTTAATTTGATCCTAAGTTCTTTTGGCAGAGCGTTAAAAAACTGGACTCTCCGAATACTGTTAGAAGTGTGCATTAAAGCAGTGTTTGAAAAAGGTACAAAATCCCGCCTAGATCTAGTGCCAAAGGAGTGCTCTACTGGGCACTAATATTAATTTCAATAAAATAATTAATCCATAGTCTATGGAAACAATCAGAATTTTATTAGCACTAGCTGATTGTGGAAATCTGAAAATACTATGGTAAAGGAAAAAGTTTCTATGTAACAACAGAGAAGCAAAAGAACTTCCCATCGAACTGGAGAAACTGGAGCACAAAACAGTTACAAGATGTGAACGAAGTTTTTGATTCTCTTAATTGACCTTCTTTCTAGTGTGTGTGTGTGTGTGTGTGTGCATGAGCGCGTGTTTATATGTGTACGTAGGCTGTAGAATGTTTCTAAGAAACTATGCCCGCATGTCTGATGGTAGAACGTGTGTAGATAGAAGAAGTATAACAAGTTTAAGTTCCATACCTCTCGCCTTTCCTTAAACTTCTTTTCCTCG
Organism: Triatoma infestans; assembly: GCA_011037195.1. Lineage (NCBI taxonomy): Eukaryota > Metazoa > Arthropoda > Insecta > Hemiptera > Reduviidae > Triatoma > Triatoma infestans. The sequence goes on along the minus strand of JAAEAF010003717.1, from coordinate 6,279 downwards.
TAACCATGGGGAGTGCAAGAGTTTTCATTGGACCAAAACTGTTTAAGAAGAGAATTGGTTGGAGGTTTAAAAAGCGATAAAGTCTTTACACTACTGTCTCCAGTAACCTTTCCAGAGAATCCAGTGAAGAGCGATAAAGGTTTCCTCCAGTTTCCTAGTCATAAAAATAGTAGCCATCTATTATTACTAATTGTAGTTAACTAATATATTTTTTTTGTAAATAACTTAAACTTGTCTAGAGATTTCGATTAATTACTTCAACTAATAATCCTCAAAAAAGGAATGTTATATGAAATAATTACAGATATTTTAAAAAGTAGTTTGTATTTATTTCTTTGTTTATGTTTAATTTGTTTTTTAATTTGCAATCATTTTAGTTTTTTATAGAGGGCTGGGGAAAAACCAACAAATTGACATTTACGACTAATGGTGGTTTCTACATGCCTGCAACTTTCAAGAAAAAAATCAGCCCCATCTTTTTAAAGTTCCTACGTTTCTATAATCTTGCAACAATAGAGCTGCCACCTTTTCTCTTCTTTCTTTTCTTTTCTTCCGAGATAAAGGACCCTCGAGTATCGCAGGATCTTTGTAGATTTGTTATATCATCTGTGTTTGCTTCTTCCGATCTCTGTCTGGAATATAATTTGGTTAATGTAAGAATTTCTGTTGAATTATGTAGCCTAGTGACTTAGTGCTTGTAATTGTTAGCTGTATCTGGGTGTTTATAGAACTGTGTTTCTTTGTGTCTGTTAAAAGTTATTAATCCTGTTTTATCAAGTCACATTCATTATTTTATATTTTTATTCTATTCCCTTTCATGAAATATTGTATATTCAATGCAGTGCTTCTGGATTCATGTCTTGTATGTTTTTTTAGCGCTAAATGGGAATTGTAATCGTGCACTTTTAAAAACTTCTACCCGTTTTTAAACGTTCAATAACGTATAAGCAAAGAGAAACTGATTAATTTCATCTTATTTTCGGATATCGCATTGATATTTAGGATTGTTTGTGATCTTTATTTTACACAGATACGGTTTAATGAGATTGTGGTTAAACCCTAGTTGCGTTTTATAAAAATACTTCCCCCCCCCACCAGTTATCAAAAACCATGGCTTATTGGGGATTTGAGGCTATATGTCAAAGCAGTATCTGCTCTTCTTTTCCTTGTTGCCATACATCCAAACAATAAATCTTGAAAGCCTAGTCTAAATCCCCTAAACCAATAAAGAGAGGGTATTCTCTAAATTAAACGGATTTTTTTGCTACACTGTCGACTTTTTCATTGTCGACGATTCCAGCGTGTCCTTTCATGTGTCTGTATGAATCCTGCCCCCTGAATACTTCTGTAATAATAGATGCAACGTTAATACTTACCTCAGCAACGGTTAATAGTCTTTCGTAATATTGTGTATTGTTCCTATACGCAAAGAACAATTAAAAATAGTAAGATATTGTGGATAATTATTGTAAATAAAGTAATGTAAATTTCCTCCAAAAACGTCATTTAAGTTACATATCTCCATGAAACACAACATGTGGTCTTAATTTAGATATTGACAACCCTCTCTTATCCTAGTTAGGTCTTAACAAAGCACTTCGAAAACTGTGTATCAACTGTATTTGCTCTGTACAAGTCTATGTTATCACGCTGTTTGACAGAAACATCCTGATGATGGGCGAACGCCTGATACCGGTCGATGAGCCCAAAAAGTAACAGGCTATCGCGGAAAATACCTCTGGATTAGAATTGTACTAACTGCAGTAAGAGAAAGTCGTCTGAATTTTTCACAACTATTTTTTACTTTCTCTCACTCCTAGTAACAGGAAGTATTGAATCGTGTCAAATTTTAAATATCGAGTTTTCAACGGAAATATCCGTTTTGAGGTCCAAAAAAGTGGTTATTAGCAAAGGTCTGTGTATGTGTCTGTCTGTATGTATGTATGTGAACTGCATAGTTCATAAACGAAAAACCGTAGAATGTTCAAACTTGATATTCCGTTTAGGTATCACCATGGGATCTTACGTTATGCGTCAAAATTCCTAAACCGGAAGTACCACTTTACCAGTTCTTTTATTACTTTTTTGCAATTTTCTCCAAAATGCCTCGAACGATTTTCTTGAAACTTGATACATCAACTAAACATACAAAGAGCTACAACTTTTATTTGAAACATTTCTCTGGAAAAATGCATTTAAGGATACTTTTGGGGGTGGGATGGGGTTACGGTTTCCTATAAAGTGCTATTTCAGTTTATTAGACAATTCTGTCTTCTAAATAATGTTAATTAGAATTAGATGTGTTGTAGAAATTCCGAGTTTGAAAAAAAACTGATGACCGGAATTGCGTTTACTTTACCACTTTACTAAATGATTTTTTCCACATTTTCGCGATTTTCTCAAAAATAGCTCCGACGATTTTCTTGAAACACGTATATAAACTACGCTTACAAGGATGTACAACTTTTATTCAAAACATTTCTCTGGATAAATTCATTTAAGGGCACTTTTGGGGGGGAGGGGTTATGTTTTTCACTAAAGTGCTATCATAGTTGATTATAAAATTCTATCATCCAAACAAAATTAATTAGAAATAAATAGATTGCTAAAATTCCGAGTTTTAATAAAAATTAGTTAACCGGAAGTGCGTTTTTTTTTACTGAATAGTTTTCTCAGTTTTGACGAATTTCATTAAATTTGGTACTCTAGCTATACAATTTGTCAATTATAATTTTGGTAACTGGAGAGAAAGTTGTGTGAGTGTTTCACACCAGATTTTTTATTTTGTTATTATTCTGTGTACATTTATAAAAAAAAAAAATGTACGAAAAACAAAATTATTTTGAACTGTTTAAGGACCATTTGTCCATTTAATATTCGAGTTGAATTTATGTTTATACAAATATTATTACATACTATTCTTATTAATCAAATAGGGACCACATGAGGATCGTTACCAAACTCTACGAAATCCAAAGCAAAGCCTCCCCGAGCAACATCGCTCGGATCTAGAACAATAATCCAGACCAGTATCTAGCCCATCTTGGAATGACCAAAGGCCGAACAAATCGGATCAAAATCTTAATGGGAAACAGTCTAAGCTCTCTCCAGACATTTTGTTCCGGCAAAAGCTTTTGAACCCAATTTCTCCACAACCCAATAAATCTGTCATGAATTAGATGGGCATTTATCCTTCAATCTCACAAACTCTACAAAAGAGGCACCACGTAGACACTACTAAAATCTGAATTTGAAAAGATTTTCGTACCAGAAACCACGTAACCCAATAAGGTAACTTACCAGATGCCGGCGAGAAGTCCGTGAAATACATGGCAATTTCTTCCGATTATCCCAGTCCGGACCCCTAATGAGCTTTCCAGAATGTCGACATCCAACTGATCTCATCCACAGAGATGGATGGAGATGCGTGGACGCTTCTCAATTGCCACTATCTAAGCACAAGGAAAACAGTAAGATTATGACTCAGGAAGAGGCTCTAATTTGGCCAACCTATCCAACTCTTCATTTCCAGAGACATCCATATTGCCTGATACCCAGACTGGAAAAACTTCCTTTGAAGAGAATAGCTTTTCTAGGGCTTTGGAACATTTAATACCAATTTTGGGGTAAAGATGCAAGAACTCAATGCCCACATTGCAGTGTGACTGTCCGGGTAGATAGAAATTCCTTTTAAATTATAGTTACCTACCCGCTCATCCAAGAATATCATGAAAACCTGTGACTAAAAATCACTGGCCCATTAACCAAGAGATACGGGAGATTTGCTAAATGATCTCCCGTTTCAAAATAGAACGCAGGTATGGAGCTAGTTTCCATTCTGGAATCATACATGTAACACCTGAAATAATGATTAGGCACCACACCAAATGCACTCAACGTTAACCAGTCTTCCGTAGAAGACAATCTGACTCATTAAGGATGATCAAAAACAAAGTCTCTAACATCTTATCAGAAAGAAAGTCTGTAATATGGACTCCCTTCTTATTAGAAACATCTCTCGTGGTAATAAACGATTACTATGTATAGTATAAGATAAAATGCGTATATATCTTCATGTAGGTACATATGTTGGTGTGTGAGTGAATTGTTTTGTTGGACTAGGAGTTTTGATTGTGCGCATGCATGTATTTAGTAAAGGAAGGAAGTAGCTAAAAGTTAGAAATGTCCACAGACTGGAAGCCTTAACATTACAGATGGAAAGAGAGAGAGAGTGTGATTGAGCGGTCGGGGGGAGAGTGGTTTGGCACAAGTTTGCGGACGGCGTTAAATTGTTCAAGTTTGGATTGCAGTAGTGAGGCCGTTTATTGCAGACGGCACTATGCCCTACTGGAACAACCACCTACCTAAATACATTGTCTCTCCTTAATTGTTCCACAGGTGTTGGATCGTATCACTATTACAGCGCCCATATACTTCGTACCTTCATACTATGCGTTATAGAACTTATATGAAATGTGTACCATTGTGAACCTATAACAATAGAAAATAAAATGTCGATATTACTAGTGATATTTCTTTTTTTTGTCAAACACACACACAATTCTGGTATGCAAATACGATTTACTCATACCACTTACTCCTATACCAACACTCACAATTAAGTGATAAGTTTTCTTTATAGTAGAAATTTAGGTTAAATGTTAAGTTGCATCTTAATATTAATAGGTAGAGAACCGCATATTCTAATGAAGTTGAAGTTTAGAACTATAAGCCTAACGTCGATTTCTTCAAATCTGGTGTTTGTAATAAACTATTATTATAATAAGTGCCCATAGTTGATTATAAGATGTGGGACCTAAGTCTATAAGGTTCTTAGTAGCCACCACAAAGAAAAAGAGCTACTAAGAAGTCTCTCACAGCAGTCTACCGGTCTACGACAGTATTCTGCCGGTCTGAGTACAATATCTCAAGATATCCTTCACTTCCAATTCTCTCAAGCATTCCCTTGTAACAACAAGTGCTCTGCCAAATATTCGAAAACTAGTATTGGTGAAACAAGGACTGGGACACTGATCCAGATAGTGGTACACAGTTTCCCTGATTCCTTCGTCATAATTCTGGCACAAATAACTAGATGTCGCACCCATTTTGTGTGAAAATTTTCATTTTATTTTTTTTATTTGTATAAGAAAAATCTTAGTAGTGGATGTAAAAGAATATCTCAAAAACGAAAAGTTGCAGTAAGCTTAAACTTGCTATTCCGTTTAGGTACCGCATCAGAAACGAAGATTTCGGGCAAAATCCAGCTACCAGAAATGCCACTTTAATGAATTTTTTTGTTTCTTCAGTTTTTGTGATTTTCTCGAAAACCGCTCCAACATTTTCTGTAAACTTAGTACAATCAACAATCAACTGGACATACAAACAGCTATAACTTTTATTTGAAACATTTCTCCGGAAAAATTCATTTTTGAGCACTTTTGGGGGAGGGTTGTGGTTACGGTTTCCTCTAAAATGCTATTTCAGTAATTACACAATTCTATCATCTAAATAATATTAGTTAGAATTAAATATGTTGTCGAAACCTCGAGTTAGAAGAATATCGGATGACCGAAAGTGCGCTTTACTGAAAGTTGTTTTTAGTTTTCTGCTATTTTCTCTAAAATGGCTCCAACGATTTTCTATAAACCTGTTATATCAACTAAACATACAAAGAGCTACAACTTTTATCTGTAATATTTCTCCGGGAAAATTTATGTAAGGGGACTATTGATGGAGGGGGTGGGGTTAGGTTTTTTTCTAATGAGCTATTTCAGTTCAAAAATGTGCTACACAATTCTTCCATCTAAATAATATTAATTCCAATGATATAAGTTCCCAAAATTCCCAGTTTGAATAAAACCGGTTGAGCGGAAGTGCGACTTTACTTATTAGGTTTTCAGTTTTTGTGATTTTTTCCATAAACATGCCGACGGTTAGAAACACTAATAAGAATAGGAAGTGTGTGAAGGAAATTTGCCATTTCGCAGTTAGAGAAAATCGTTTTGCTAGAAAATAGGTTTTGATCGAATTAGCTCATGCGTAGATTTCCATCTTTATAGTATTCTTTCAATACTTTGTGGACTGCATCACATTCATAAAATTAAGGACAATATAATCAATAGCTAATAATAGGTCTAAGAAAGTTTTTTTAACTGATTATTATGAATTCCTTGAAGATTTTTTTTTTTTTTTAATTTAAGGCGCTTCAAACATCTATGGTCATTAGTGCCCGGAGCCTTCTCAGTGCACTGCCGGCCTCCGGACAGTGTTCTCTCG